>LJJS01000367.1:0-34508 GCA_001447215.1 Diaporthe aspalathi
AAATTGATTCACTCACTGATACGGTCCACTCACTGGTAAACCACGTTATTGTATTTAGTTGCGGTTTAATATTATTTAATTTTAAATTTGTAAGTAATAATCTTTTTTAAAAATTATATTTAATAAAAATAATTAATAAAATATATTAAACAATTTAAAATTTGTGGTATAAAAAATTAGTATTTTGGAAATTAAGGGTGGCTTTTAGTAGTAGCTAGGGGGTACTTTAAAGTGACTAAGTATAAAATTTGGAATTTAGGAGGCACCAAAGAATCTGAGTTCGCTGAGTCTATTGTTTACTACCTATTACAGTGCCGTGGGAGGGAAAATTCGATATATACTTTTCTCTCTCATTTCATAGAGATCCGGAAATGGATGAAAATCTTTGATGGTTTAATTTCTCTGTCTCCGGAACAGGCGGATGGCGATGGGAGTTTGTTTTGCCGGGCTTCTTAACTTTCGCCTAACTTAACTTACCCGGGACTTGGAGTCTGGAGCTACCAGGTCCAACCCAGCCGCAGGCCCGACAAGATTTCGGATATTAAGTTGCACGCCGTAATAATGTTCCGCCGGTGAAGTTCGGCATCATTGAAGAGAATCAATGCTACATCAACGTCCAAGCCACCGATAATGCCCGAGATATGTACCTGGTCGGTCCGCATTCCGTCCGTCGTCTTCAGCCTCAACGGAGATCCCAATTCAACCCAAGATGTCAGAGAACGACCACAAGGGTAATATCAAATTGACCGGCGCTCAGGAGACGTTGTTGTTGACATTAATCGCCCGAGCAAGGGACACCGAGTCAACACATCCCATTCTCAACGACACCCACGCAGCGTCTGTGGCAAAGCAGGTCAAAGACAGTGGATATGACTTCGAGAAACGTCTTAACTTTGGAATACTCGAGGGGCCGGTCACCGTCCTGGTTTCACTGCGCGCACGCATCCTGGACCTGAAGACCGAAGCATTCCTGGCGGCGCACCCCGGCCCCGCCACCGTGCTGCACCTGGCGTGCGGGCTGGACTCGAGGAGCCTGCGCGTCAGGTGGCAGGGGGAGGGCAGGCTGTGGGTCGACGTGGACAAGCAGGATGTCATCGAGCTGCGGAGGCAGGTCATGAGGGACCCGGTTGTGGAGTCTGGCGCCGAATATAGGCTCATCGACCCGAGCATCACTGAAGACGGCTGGCTGGAGAACTGCGGCATACCTACCGACAGGCCGGTCCTGGTCGTGATGGAAGGCCTGACGATGTACCTGTCACCCGAGGAGGTCTACGGGCTCCTGCGGCGAATCACGCGGTATTTTCAGGACCGGGACGTTCATGGGGAGATGTACTTCGACGCTGCTGGAACACTATTGGTCAAGGCTGTGAACAAGTTGGATAGTTTCAGAAAGTTGGGCACGTCACTCAAATGGGCTTTGAGTGATGCCTCGGAGCTCGAGAAAGAGGTCCCTGGGCTGGAGTTCCAGGATGGCATGGGGTTCGCCAAGTTCATCAAGCACGATGCGTTTCGGGCGGCGCCTGTTGGCACGGTTGTTCGCAACATCATTTACGCCATCACATTCTTCTGTCCCTCAACATGGGTGGGTGGGATATATGCCTACAAGTTCTAATGACATCCTTGCACTCTTTGTATCACCGGCGGGTCAGTTAGACCCCCGTTGTACCTACAGTGGTCCATGGGAATCCTTGACTGTAGGAGCATGTGCTGAGCAGATACCATGAAGACCCAGTTGTGAAGTTTGGTCTACGAGGTGCAAGATGTATATTTAGCTGCAATTCAGGAATGACATATCGCTTGAGCTATCTTTCACTAGCATGCTTTTCAATCTCTCGTGATGTAAATCTGAATCAGAAACCCCATTGCCTGCACCAATGCTTCATCATCTCCGGCGTAACGGCCTTAGTGTCCCTGACGCCCTGGCACCTCTCCAGCGTCTTACCCATGTCATAGACCACAGCCCTAGGTGCCTGAGCCACGCCTCGATAAAAATCAATGAGCTTCACACCAGGGTTCCGAGCCACGCTCTCCGGTCCATCAGCCTGTGTCTTCTCAAGCCTGTCGATCCACTCCCCGAAGCCAACCAGCTCCCTGATCCTCCCTTTCCCGTAGTAGTCCTGCACCGCGGCAGCGAGGTCCTTCCACTCCGACTCGTACGGGTTCACGCCGTGGTAGTACCCACTGATCTCGTCCGCCCGCCCGACAACACGCGAGACGCCGGCAGCCTCGAGCACCAGGCCCGCGACCCGCTCCGCGGGCGTCCAGTCGACCCTGCTCATGGCCCCGAGGTCCGAGGGCAGCGCCCCCAGGTACAGGCTGCTGGCGACGATGCTGGGCAGCCACTCCTGCCGGTTCCACACGCCCGCCTCGGCCTCCGGGCCGGCGACCTGGCCGACGCGCACGACGGCGCAGGGGAAGTCGCCGGCGGCGGCGGCGGCCGCGTCCTCGACGATCAGGCTGCCGACCACCTTGCTGCGGCCGTAGCCGCCGCTGGGGAGCGCGAGGTCCTCGAGGTGCCGCTCGGGTACCCTGGGCGCCCCGTGCGCGGCGGGGTCCCACTGGTCGGCGGCGGCGATGGAGCTGATGAACGTCACGGCGGCGCGGCGCTCCGCGGAGGCGGCCAGGTCGGCGATGTGCCGGACCCCCGCGAGTGAGGGCTCGAAGGACTCGATGGGGATGTTGAAGTTGACGGGCCACGCGTTGTGGATGACGCGGTCCGTCTCGGCCAGGAGGCGCGCATACACCTCGTCCGGGAGACCGAGCCTGGGCTGCGAGAGGTCGGCGTGGTGGAACTCGGCCTTGGTGTCGAGCGTGCTCGTGTCCAGGCCGCGGTCTTCGAAGGCCTTGATCTGCTGAGAGCGCCCTCCATCTGCGGAGCGGTTGAGGCAGATTACCTTTGCGACGCGGGGGTTCTGGGTCATGAAGTTGAGGAGGTACGACCCCAGCATTCCAGTAGAGCCTGTGAGGACCACTGTCTGTTTATCGTTCAAGGGGTCGGGCCGGTTAGGCTTGGCTTTCGTGAGGTCCCTCGTGTACTTCTCCCAGATGGCGCGCATGGCTTGCTGCTGCTGCTCATCTTCGCTGAGCCCCTGGCCCTGTCCATTCAGGACGTTGCCCAAGATGTGTGCGGCAAGCCGTCGGGGTGTGGAGTTACGGTAGATAACTCTGGCTGCGACCGCATCGTCATCGACGGGATGCCCCGCGTGTTTCAAGCCAGCCCGGATCAGCTTAGAGGCCTTCATGACGCCAATCGAGTCAATACCCGCCGCGAAGAAGTCGATGTCCACGTCCAGTCGTTCCGCCGCGACGTACTGGCGTAGTGTCTTGACGATGGACCTGGCCAATGACTCCTCCCATGATATGTCGAGATCGACGACTTCCTCTCCGTGTTCCTCGGATCCGGATTCCTCATAGAGCCTGTCGATCTCCTCCTGGTACAACCTTACAGTGGCAGCCCGCTGGATTGTACCTTTCCCGGCACGCGAGAACGGCTTGTCCGGGTTGGACAGCCTCATCATATCGCGGCTGATGCGTCCGTGCGCCACAGTATCAGCGTTGGCCTTCTCGACCAGAGGCCAGACGCTATCCAGCAAAGCCTTCTCCTCTTCTTTTGACTTTGGATGGACACGTGGCTCAAGGACGATACCGGCCTGGGCTCTCTCTGTTCCGACCACCAAAGATCCCTTCAGGTTTGGGTGGTCGTCAACAGTTTCCTCAATAGTCACCGGGTTCAGCTTCTCTCCAGTGCTGAACACAATGATATTGTCAACGCGCCCTTGGTAAATCCAGTGGTGCGCCTTTGTCGGGTGCGGCCGGTAGAGATCGCGGGTGCTCCACTCGTCAAGCTCTGGGAAAGTGTAGAAGCACCCTTGCAGACCCGGGTGGGGGTGCTGATTCTGCTTCTGCCGCACAATGACCATTTCGTAGACGTCATCGTCACCCTGCTTCCGGAACTCGCAGCCCAGAACCTCGGGGTTATAGTTGAAGTACTGCCACAGGTCTGGGTCACCTCCTGCGTACGTCAGGAATGGGGCGAACTCGGTGGCTCCGATAATGTTCATGATCGCCGGGCCCTGCTTCATCACCCGGTTGCCGGCCTCGCGGGCCAGGTTTCCGCCGCCAAAAACGACAACGTTCAGCTTCGAGAGTGCTCGCAGGCCCTCCTCCGACTTGCTGAGCTCTTCAAGTATAGCCGGCGGAAGCACTGCTGCCTCAACGTCCAGGTTGTCCAGACACTCCACAACCAAATCTGCAGATAAGGGTCTTTCAGCGATGCCCAGGCAGACAGGGGTGCCCCAGTAGAAGGAGAACGAGACGGAACACATGAGGGCCGCTATGTGGAAAAGCGGCATAGGGTTGAAATGCCTCTTCGACCGTAAGGCCAATTCTCTCAAGGAGTTGTTCTTGCCCTCCCAAAGGGGTAGGTTGTGGAAGGCGTCGTTCGTGGTCCACATGCCATGTCGCACGATGATGGGCTTCGGGAGGCCGGTGCTCCCGCTGGTGTGGAGGATGAGGAGCGGATCCCACTCGGCCTCATCAAAGGTCTTGTTATAGGGGAAGTGAGGAACCTCCTCCTCGGGGAACCAAGCTTCCAACGGGCTGACCTCGACCGCTTGCATCTCTGTCTCCGCCAGCCACGGCTGCACAGTCTCTCTGTGCGAGCTGGCAAAGGCCAGGATCTTGCAGCTGGTCTTTTCGAAGAGGTTGAGCTGGCCCTGACTGGAGTTCCTCGGTGAGATGAACAAGGCCTTGCATGCAACGTCAGTACACATATGTGTGTAGTGAGTATTGATATAAGTATCACTTACCGTGTAGCCAGCCTTTACAGCCGCGATCATGAGAACAATGTACCTCACATCGTTGGGGCCGATATAGGCAATGGTTGGGAAGCTGTTATTCTTCGGCGTGCCGCAGACATCGACGATCCTATGCGCGCAGCGATTGATGGCGTTGGCCATGTCCTTCCAGGTGAGGACGCGCCATCCATCGGATGGCTCAGAAGAGCGCGGGATCTGGAAGCATTCTCGGTCGGGGTCCTCCGCGGAGACTTCGTCGATGAGTGTCGGCAGCAAACGTCTGCCGTATGGGGTAGAGCTCAAGTGGCCAACTGATCCCATTTCAGGTGATTTGGTGTGGTTCAGTGCGTTATTGTGTTATGCAGTGGGTCTGGCTTTCCAAATTGTAGACTGGTGCTATTATTTGAAATTTATCTCAGGAATGTTCAGGTAAATTGCAGAGTGACCAGAGGCAGATGTTGAAGAGATCCACCTACCTAGGTAGTTTAAGCTCCCAATTGCGCGAAAAGGAGGAGGATGCCCGAGTTTTATTCTTTGAGCCAGTTCGACCCGGACGGAGTTCCCGGCCGGCGATGCGTGTCCATGTCCCCTTTTCGTTACAATGGCGTCAGACAGCGATCCCAGGGTCTTTGACGAGTGCTTGAGCGAAGACTGTTGCAACAACGGTCCACAATTTTCTCCGTCGGCGGTGGAAAACCGTAAGACGGGCCATCCCAGCGTCGTACGCCATTCGCCCCTGATTTTCGTGGTACGAGGTTGAATTCCCACCGACCTCAAGGGCGCGAGTCAAGGCGAACCGCGATGAGGAGTTTCTATCATGACCGCCTGGCGTGGCGGGATGGACGGAAAGCCTGTCATGATGCGCCGCGAACCTTCTTCGTCCGATTCGGCACGAGCCGAATGATCGTTGCACTACAGCACGTTAGCTCCGACAAATCATCGATTACTGAACCGTGAGCCGCGGCCGACGGAGCTAGGTGGAGATGCTGAGTCTTGGTCAGCTAACCTGATTGAGAAGTACTTTGATGCCAGAAAGAGTTAAGCCCCGGGAATAGACGAGATATAAACAAAGGTCCGCCATATTTCATCGTCCCTCCTCGAGCTTCTCGGGGCTTAACGCCGCTTACCGGAGTTTGTTGTTTCCGCACTAAATAGCCAGCCGATAGGAGAATTCCACGGGGTTGTTTGCTGAAAACAACGGAAAACGGAAATTTTCAGAACTCATTGCTGGGCCGAGAGGGCCAGCGTGACATTGCAGCTCGGCAGCCGTGCTCGATTTGATTCAAGAGACCCGCCGTTTCAGGCTTGGTCTCTGCTCGGCCCGAACAGTCCACAAATTTACCATAAATACTGAGTACTCAGACACTTAAACCATATACGATTTCCACCACAGCTTTAGAGCTTGTGGCAAAGTCTGGACACTCAAATCGGTCAGGATCCAATGAGGAGTTCGGTGATATCTCTTTTAAGATCTAGGCGCCCTTTATCGTTGTTAAAGGGGCCAGAGAGTCTGGTAGGGTGGAATCTCATCCCACCTTAGTTAGCTATTGCCGGATATAACGCGGCGGTCCTGCCGAAATGCGCAGAATTGTGCCCGAATCACCCGAGTCGGGAGCCCACAAGTCAGCCACTGTTTAAGCCTTGCGGTTCAGTTGGCTCACCTGCCAAGCTCATCTGCCGAGATCCGCATGCTGATGCTGTGCGACCATGCTTGCTCGGCCGATCTGCCAAGACGCGAGTTCGCGAATGCAAGGGTTTCTAAAGTTGGTCCCCTCGATAAAAACAATCCGACCGCCCCCATTCCCGGCCCCCTCCCAAATCCCACTCATCAGTCCCCGTATTCTGAGTCATGCCGATAACATCAGATCTTGCGAGTCCTTCGGATCATAACTATGCCCACCTTAAAAAGGCAGGTAAGTGGGAAACTGAGCTCCCCGTTGCATGATTCCGACGGTGTGTGAAGCGTTCGGGAAATGCAGCGTCGCAACCAGCGGACGTTAGGAAGTTACGATGCATGTCACAGTCAAGCAGTCCGCTCTCGTTTCGGGACAGATGATTTCTAACTCAGCGAACTAGCCTTCGGCAACGCAAGTGGATCAGTGGTCTCTGGAATCATAAGTTCAGTTCCCAGCAGGTTTGAATTGTTCAAGCTTCTCTCCGCGATATTTCTTTTGTTCACAGGATCAATCACCCTCCTTGACCGCCTCCAAATGCGCTTTCTCAAACATACCTGATACAGCCGAAGCCAGACTACATACCCAAGGAAGCCATTTTCAGTCCTAAAGGAGCAACGTGAAGTATACAGCTTCGAACAGCTTTGTCCTCTACGCATCCGTGGGCTTCTTCGCAGCCCACCCCACAGTCCCAGTCCCTTGGCTGAGCGAATCTTTGTGCTCCAAAAGCCACTCCCGCACGCTCTTCGGCTTCCTGCCCAATACCCTCTCGACAAAGTTGTTCAGAGCCCACGTCTCTTCATTGGCCTCCTCGTATTTGAAGAAGTCCCATAGTCTTTGAACGACGACCGGTCCCATGATGGGCGTATAGAAGGCAGAGAAAGTCTCGAAGCTTCCGTCGTAGGCGACAGGCTCTCCAGTTATGTCGGAGATGATGTTGGCGATGTCCTGGAAGTCCAGCCAGTCCTGGCCGTTGTTCATGGTGTGGAAGGCGCCGATGTGTCTGGCATTGGGCGAGAGAAAAAGCTTCCCGGCGACCTCGGCAATGTCCCTGGGATCAATGAAGGGCACGCGGTGCTGTGGCCAGATCAGGGTCTTCTTGATCTGGACAGACTTGATCTGCAAGTGCAGGTTGTCCATGAAGCTGGCACCGGAGTTGATATAGGTGACCGGGAGCCCACTCGCGTCGAGAATGCGCTTGGCAATGGGGTGCTCCACGGGGAGAGACCCAGGGCCCAGCTCCTTGGGTATGCGGGACGGCGCGATCTCCGGAAACACGCCCACGAGGCGGATGATGTGCACGACGCTGTTGGCGGCCTTCAAGGCTGCGACGAGGTTCGTCATGGGGGCCTCTTCGGAAAACCCCGCCGGGGTGATAACGAAGACGCCCTCGATGCCGTCGACGGCAGCCTTGAGCGAATCAGCGTCATGGTAGTTGGCATCAATAACTTCGGCATTGGGGAATGCGTCCCGCAGTTGGTCCCTTTTGGTCGGGCTGCTTGTGGCGAGGCGTAGCTTAATTGCAGGTGCTTCTCGGGTGAGATATGCGGCCAGCGGCCGACCAATATGGGCTGCGGCCCCGAAGATGAGAATGCTCCGCGGAATTGGCTTTGCAGACGACGACATGGTGTTAAATAGATGGTTGTCGGATGAAGTTCTAATATTCGATGTTTCTTTTCTTCGGGTTCTGGATTTTTTGATGGTTCGGCAATACGAGAGTAGATTCAGTGAATCAGCAGTTGAGTGACTCCAACATGCAAGACAGCTTGTCGGAGCTGACTTTGACTTTATAATTGCCCTAGCCGGTGTTTTGATGACAAGCCAAAATGAAGCAGACTAACGGAACCGGACCGCATGAGCTGGACTCACCCGGGGTCCCCGGATTCGCATTCACCGGCAGTCTGCTAATTCCGGGGCCGGTCTGGTCTCTTAAGCCGAAGCCGTGATCAGCATCTGCCGTGGGTGATTTGGTAAGCGGCGTACCGGCCTCAGAAACAGCCCCTTCGCATAACGATATTGCTAAAGCCGGTACTTTGACCCCGTTCGGACGCCAGAATTATGAAGACATCCGACAATGGTAATGAGGATCGTAGAGAAACAATCTTTTATGCTCTTAAGTGCTGCCGAGATTCACTTGCAAAATCCACATTCATGAATCATGTTCATCATGTTGGGGACTTCCACGGTTGAGAGACTCAACTTGGGGACTATTTGGTGCGTCCTGGAGCTCACTGACTGCCAACTCTTCACAGAAATGCTCCACGCAGTACTCGTATTAAACTGAATAGCCATTAAACAAGCGTAGCCATCCAGGATTACACGCTTATTGAGTAGCCAAAAGACGTCAAGCTTTCACAATACCATACCATACCAATCCCAGGATACCTCCCAGCAATATTGCCAGTGGAGCACTCAGGCCAAACCACCGGCCGCCAACAAAGCTCGTGGCAGTAATGGCAACCCACCACGGATCACCGCCAAGCGGGCTACCATTCGCCCTCGTCTCATCCAACAGGCCAATCTGCCAGAGTCTGTACACAGCCGTGTAAACCAGACCGACAGCCGCGGCGTTGATACCCCTCAGCAGCGAAATCAGCCACCTCCGCGACCTCAGCTCCTTCCAGAACCCCATCACGCCAGACACAATGATCACGCCAGGGGCAAAGATCGCCACGAACGCGACGAGGGCGCCCGCGAACGTCGGGATCGGGGTGTTCACGACCGCCAGCGACCCGAGGTAGACCGCAAAGTTGAAGTTGGGCCCGGGGAACGCCTGGATGATGGCGAGGCCGAGAAGGAAATCCCGCGCCGAGACCCAGCCCTCGGCGACGATGTACTCGCGGAGCAGGGGGATCACGACCGGGCCGCCGCCAAAGATGATCGTGCCCGCGAGGTACAGATTGGCGAACAGGGAGAAGCCCCTGGGCGGGCTCCTCAGGAGACCCCGCAGCGTGAGGACCGCGACGAAGGAGGCGATGAAGAAGGCTATGATCAGCAGGCCGCGCTTCCAAGTGAGCAGCGCAAGGACACCGCCTCCCGGGCTCCTCTCGCTCTGTGGGCTGTTGGTGGCCTCGATCGATCGCGATGGCGTCCCCTCAACGATGGGCAGCGAGTCATCCGGCCGTGTGTGCGGGCGTCGCATCTGGACACTGCTCTCGGAGACTGTGGCTGATGGCGGTTGAATGACTGGGTCTTGGGACTCGATACGAACTGGATCCTCCACAGAATGTCCCTGTTCCTGGTTTCTTCGTGATGTCAAGACCGCCCGTGCTCGATTCAGGGCTTTCTGTCCTACTCGCAAGTCCCATATCACGGTTGCTAGGCCGCCGGCCACCATTAGGACTGGGAAGTACCACAGGGACGAGTATAAGATCCCGGCAGCGCCGCCAAAACAGACGACTATCCGCGTCATCTTGTCGGTGATGGCCTTCTCCGCCAATTGCACCGCGGCCAGGGCGATGATGCCGACCGTGGCCGAGTTCAACCCGGACAAGAGTGCATACACGGGGGCCGGGAGTCGGTCACCCACTTGGGATATTCCGAGTGACAACCCGTACATCCCAATTGCTCCGGGGAGACTTTTCGGCTTCGAAGTCAGCGGTAGCCACGGGTAACTAAGGTAAGGTACATGTTTGAATCTGCTCACCTCCACAGAGCGAAGGAGAAGGCCCCCATCGCCCAACCGCCGTGGATGGCGTTGATGCAGTACAGCATTTTCGTGCTTGCGGGCCCGGGAAGTGCCTGGCATACGGCGAATAGCTCTTGATACTAGGCTCTGTCAATTTTCTCCCCGCCGATTGGCTGTCGAGATCTGGACCTACAGTCTGCTCATCGATCCACTTTTCCTGTTCCACGAATTTCTTGTAGAACTGCCATGCGAGGATCCCTTGTCAGAAGATGGCCATGGACTAATCTGCGGATAAGTACGTGGGTGCTCACAATTTGGAAATGCACCGGCGGACCGCCGAACGCGGTTATGCCCATGTGCCAATTAGCCAGGAAGGCATCCCGACAGCCGCTCCAGGCCGCCCGGCGGGAGGAGGACGAGGACGCCAACCTCGACTGCATGGGGCGTCGAGCTGTTGTGATGGAGCTCATGCTTTCAGTGACCGTTCTACTATTTGCAAGTGCGGGCAGCACACCTTGGCAGTCTGATGCGGCTGCTTGGTTGTGAGGTAAGGGGAGGGAACAGCTGAATAGAAGAGAAGATGTCGCTTCTTATGACACCGCTCAATGAAAAGGAGTCTCGCCAAGCAACTTAGACGAATCACGTGAAATAGCGTGATAGCCGCCAGACCAACTACAGCTTTTTTTTTAATTCTGTGTCCAAGGCCTTCAAATCTGGCGCATTAACTCAGCAATCCACTATATAACTAAGATGGCAGGCAGCAAGCCAACCATCGCATGTCCAACCGCTGCGGTCTCTGGATTACAGGAATCACATCAAAAAACAGCGTTGGTTTCGAAGACAGTACATTTGATCCCACGCGTCATTGTTTCGTACCGGTACCAGTATTGAGACCAGGCAATCTTGCGAGTCCCGAGACACACATTCATCTCGAAGGTCGAAGTCCGGTACTCCCCGTTGCTGGCATATTTCTTGCTCTCTTCCGGGGAGGCTTTGGCCGTTTTGGTGCTCAAGTCAGCGAACACGACAACCTTGGCCCCGGCCTCTGCGAGGGAGAAAGTTGCCTCTGTGCCAATGCCGCTGCCTGACTGCACAACAATACCACGTCAGCGCTTCAGGTACGGTAGATGCCAGATGGACCTGAGGGGAGCATACTGCACTGACATAACCCCACCATCAGGGCGATGCCATCGAGTTGCGTGCTGTTGATCATCGTGTCTTTGTCAGCTTAGTTATGCAAGTTGCAGGGGTGATAACTAGCTTTCGATTAAGTCTGGAGAGGCGTCATGTTCTTGAACCGCACTTACATTTACCATCGTGATCTTGCGGTCTTCCGTGTAACACCCTGGGCAGTACAGCTGGGTCGATGGCGGCACATTTTACTAGTTACTCGTGAATATGGTGACCAATGGCCGTGAAAAATGTCAAGTGGACTACTGAGGCCAAGACGCTTATGTGCCTGCTGCGGGATCCAACACATCTTGACTGGCGAGACCCTTTGGTGGACTGATCTTGGCATAACTACCTACGTAAAATCTGGATTCCACGCAGCTATTATGACCCTTAAGAATCTCGTCTGAGCTAATAAAATCTTTTTACAACTAAGGAATGCGACATGACTCTGATCAGTTTCCCCCTCAAATTATCTCATAGTCCAATATTGGATCATTGCATGCCGGGTCAAGCTCAAGCCACCTTCAACTACATGTCGCTGCAGTGAGTGGATCGATCATCCACGCTACCACGCTACAGCCTCCCTCTTGCTCAACGTGCAGAGTTCAGCCGGACTGGATTATCGGGAACATTGGAAAGCGGACACAGTTTAAGGCATTACCGATTCAATTATGTTATTGTACACGCATGAAGATATCTCGACAGGCACCATGACTGCAGCTCCCCCCTTCAACTTGAGGCTGCCGGGAACGTTGAACTTGCATGCCGTATGGTCCGATGGTGCTGTGGTCAGAGTGATTGAACACCGTCACGCTGAACTAGTGATCATTATCGATCTTCTTCCAAGCATCAAGCCCACGCCCCTCGGCCATGCCAGCTTCGGGAAGTCGCCACAAGCCAGGTCGCGGCAAAGACCTCTCTCTATACTCGCACCCCTCTTGATCATGTCTCGGCCCCTCAGAAGTAACTTTTGGCCTGGTACTGAGGGCGCAGCTCACTTTCGGGTGTCGCGCGGGCCTCGTGGTCGATCTGGTGGTCGACGGTGATGACGATGCGGTCGCTGTCAGCCCGGTCCCGGAGCTTCTGCGCCTTGCCCATCTCAAGCAGCTCGGTGGAGTTTGTATTCTGGCTCGACTTCTGCTGCATGGAACCCTTGATCGTCTTGAACAGTGTTCGCAGCATGGGCAGGGACCCGGCGATGAGGGCGAGGTCGCACTCTACTATTGTCCAGAGGAGGATATCGCCAATGCCCTCTGCATTAGGAACTCGAACATTAGTAACTGTCATCAAAAAAGGAGGCATTGAGCTCTTGGCACTCTCCGCAGTTGGAAGCCAAGGACATACCCAGATAGTTCGACGTGGCGAAATAGGCTTTCGCGAAAGGCAGGCGTGCTATAGTAGCGATAGAAGCCAGGACGCCAAGTGACAGGATACTGATGATGGCGACCTTGTTTTGCTTGGACATTTGGACATCCTTAAGCATAAGAAACGGCAACAACGCCGTGGTGAAGTCCGTGATGAGGTTGAACCCCGAGATGATGAACGTGATGCTGACTGTGATCGTGCTGGACAGGCAGGTCCCTGGCACCTCACCCCACGTGGCCGCGATGGGATGGCACTGTAGGAGGACGTAGAGCTCGACAAAGATGGTCGACACGACCGAGATGGCGATGAGCACCCAAAGCGTGATTCGGTGCCATTTGATCACGGCGATGCGGAGCAAGGTCAGGCAGATGCTGACTTTGATGAACACGAAACCGCTGAGGAAGAAGACCTGCCACAACCAGACACTCTTGAGTGAGACTGGTGTTAGTAGACTTCATCGTTGGGAGAGGAAGAAATCCGGAAGGGTTGAAAGATGGGGGCGTTACCTTAACTCCTTCCATGAAGATAACACCCGTCGGACCGCCTGGGATCAATGCATCTGGGGTTCCAATTCCTGTGTGGGTACCTAGAGCATTCTTAGCGGACCTTCCTACATCCGCCAACTCGTCGAGGTAGAAACGGAGGTATCATGACGGTGAGTGTATCATTTTCATTGTATGTAGACGCCTTGGAAGGCACTGAACCATAAGGAGAAACTGGTTTGAGAGACGCTTACCATATATGATGACCGAGTTGTGGACCATGTTAATCACCTACACGCGTATGCATCAGCGGATCCGTCGGGGGAGTGGGAACAGATGTGGATGAAGTGTGTACGAGCGTCGAGAAAGGAGCTTACCCAGCCGATACACATAAGCCAGTCCTCCAGACTGAACTGCCTCATCTTCATACGTGCCAACACGCGCAGGGCCAGGACGATCGTAGAAAGAATTGAAAAAGCCAAGGCAACGCCATAGATACGAGCCGCCAGCCCCGTGGGCGTGATGGGATGCCAGCCCGCTGGTGCCATTTTTCTCACACCGTGTCGACGTTTCGAGATGGATGCCGTGAAAGTGAGCGTTGGGAATCGGCGAGACTTCAGGATAACATCGGCTTTCTTAGGGAGACCCGAAGCGCCGGGCTCGAGCGAGTCCTGGAGGTAATATGTAAAACCGCGCTGAGCACCTCCCCACCTGTGTACAAGGCTCTGGCATGACCAGGGCCGTCCCTGAGCCTAAAATGAGGGTGACAAAAATTTCGGAAGTGGCCCAATACGGGGTTGTGGCAAGGAGTTCGTGCTTCATGTCAGGGGCAGCAGAGATCTACCAGGCCCGGGGATCCTGAATGAAGGAAGCCATGGGGTATAACACAGCAGATTGGTCTATCCTCATCAATATAGCTGCTCCCTCCTCGGCCTCTCCTAGAAGACTCGCAAACGTTGGTTGCTGGCGGGATGTTACAGCACGACATGGCCAAATGTGACCTGTCAGTGCCACGCCTGCGGGACTGTGGTACAGCATATGCAGTTGGTTTGGAACCGACCTGTGTAATGAAGGAAAAAATGACTCGGTGGTCCTGTCAATTCCCCTGCATGTCCCAATGCAGTAAGAACCCTGCTAGTTAGTGGACTACACCATTCTGGCGTTGGTGAAAACGAAGCAATTCTGAGTGGTCACATGCAGGTAACTGGTCACAAAATGGGTATCCAGCGCTGCTCCTCCAGGAGGTCGCCGAGACGGTAGTATGAACCTACTTACACTACATTTAAAGCTTATGCCAAGCTTATGTGGTTCTATATATGTGCCGAAGCCTTTTTAGTCTCCCGCAGCGGTACACTAGCAAGGTGTGCACAGCAATGCCATGTTTTCAACGATGTCCTGGCCGTCGAACGAGCTGCTGGACGAGATATTGACTTTCGTCGATCCAACCCTGTGTCCACTCGTGTGGGACTCTGGTGTCTCCGGGACCGAATCCTCTGATCCCGAGTGGATAAAGAGGGTGGATTGGCTGGGTCCTCCACGAAGGACAACGTGTGATGCGAAACGTACAACTCAGGGGCACAAAGCCCGCGTATATTCTTTTCCCATTGAAAAGGACTGTCGTCCTTGGCACTGTAAATACTCGAGGACTCGCTTCAGGAATTTCCCGGTGCATACCTCTCTGTTCCCCCGCTGTCTGTGCTCCTTTTTGCTCATCTGCCATTGCATTTGTCGGGCATTTATTTCCCTTTGCTCTCCTGCTTTAGATTACGCTTCGGTTCCATACAGCTCCTCACCGTCTTTGAGTTAGGCATCAATTCGTCACAACATGTCATACGAAGTCAAGGGAAAGTTTGCCCTGGTCACTGGTGCCGGCAGTGGTATGTTACTCGTACTCGTTTCCGTCCCATCGCTGATCCCACGCGCCCCAGGCAGCAGCTGGGAACTTCCATTCTTGTACGGTGCTAGTTAGTACCTGCATGGTATCCTGAATCTGACATGCATGAGCGCAGGGATCAATCTGGCCTTTGCAGAGCAGCTCCTCAATGCCGGCTGCTCCGTCGTCTTTGCCGATGTAGCGCTGCGCGAAGAAGCCAAAGCACTCATTGCCAAGTTCCCTCACCCGGGCCTCGTGTCCGCTATCTACCACAGATGCGACCAGTCCGATTGGAAGTCTATCTCCGAAACCTTTGAGTTCACCGTCAAGACTTTCGGCCGAATCGACCTGCTCTGCCCAGGTGCTGGTATTTGGTAAGGCGGAACTTGCCGACCCCGAGTCCCTCTACCTATCAACTCAAAATCCTCCACAGCCTCGTCCTACATACACAACTGTCAATGACATTACGCAACGATCATTTGACGGCAGGCAACAACACGAATAAGGACATGTGCTGACAAGAAGCCCAATAGGGAGCCCCCATCATCCGCTTTCTGGCACCCCCCGGGCATCTCCCCCTTGTCCAAGGACGACCCCAATGGCGCCCCAGGAGTCTACCACCTCTTCGCGGTGAACCAGATGGGCCCCATCCGATTCGCCCAGATCGCCCTCGACTACTGGCTGAGCAACAAGATCGCCGGCAGCCTGCTCCTCGTGTCCTCCATGAGCGCGTACCTGCCCACCATCGGCACTCCGCTGTACAACGCGTCCAAGGGCGCCCTGGCCAGCTTCACCCTGTCCCTGGCGCAGATGAAGGCCCGCCTGGGCATCCGCGTCGCCTGCATGTGCCCCGCGACCACGTACACCCCGGCCGTGCAGCAGGAGTACTGCGTCGGCATGGTCCGCCCTCAGGACATGAACATGTCGGCCGAGGAGTGCGCGCAGATCATGCTGCGCCTCGTCACCGAGGAGCAGTACGGCAACGGCGACGTCGTCGAGGGCATGCAGTTTGCTGCCCACGGCCAGCCGTCCGACGTGCGCGTGCGCACCATCCCGTACAACCTCCTGCTGCCTCCTATCAACATGGAGGGGGACTTCAGCGGGAAAAACATCCTGGTTGAGGAGGAGAAGTTGTGGGAGAAGCTCAAGGTCAAGGGCCTCAAGCCATAGAGAAGACATTCAAAGTTGTTTGGAGCTGCAATAGCCGAAGCTGCAAGGGTAGCACCAATCCCTATGACATGGTCCTAAGCTGAGATAGTTCTTATAACATGAAACACATATCTCCAGTGATCTTCACTTAGCTTCTTTTTGCGATGTGTGCCTTATGATATGTTCGAGATCTCTTTCGATCTTTGTATATACCTACTCTCTGCCCTCGGTCTCCTGTTCCTCTTGCAGACTACACTCTTATATCGCCCCCGGAAATGACTTAGAGAGCCACATGCCAACAGCGAGATTCAAGATACTGAAAGCTTTTTCAATCCCTCGCCAGCGTGACAACAGATCTCAACGCCGGCCACAGAAAGCCCATTACTGACAGTAGAGGATGACTCATAATGTTATTACTGGCTGGGGTGCATGAGCATACAGGGTGGTGTTTATCTCATGCCTCCTTGCCCCGCGGATCAGCTCCCGCTTGCTACGAACTTTCTTGTAGATGGCTCTTCAGCCTCCTAGTCCTCTATGGCAGCGGCACTTTTCGGTCTCACCTTGCCATTGTTCGCTCACCTGCGATGTGCTGTTCATCTTTATTCTTTTTTGGCTCGCTGGCACTAGGCGCGAGTTGTTCCCCCAGCCGTAGTGGGTATCTGTTTTATGGGAGGCTGTGGCTGTTGTGGCGGGCCAGGGGCCGATGGGTACCTAGTTAGCAAGCACATGCAGACACTTTTTCCGGTAACTAGAGGTAACAAGAAGTACTCGCGTCGGACTTTCTGCCACGACCAATAAGACTCAGGTCAAGATGTAGACGGTGTGATGCCCCAGGTTTCGATGAATGCAGAGCGCTAGGCAGGCATCCTCTCTACAGGTTCCAGGATATCACGTCAGTGATACCTTTGCCTCGAATCTAATAGGTCAAATCGCGCACCCACATACCTACGTATCAAACACAGCTAAGGGAGGTGGGCGGCGGACAAAGATGAACGTGGCGCCGGTAGGGACGCGAAGCAGTCGGAACACGAAGTGTGGCTCTGCCTTGGAATTTGGTTGAAATAACGAAAGTGGTGTTATTTCGACTTTATATTCAGAATTGGTCTGGACGATATGACCGCACTGCCCACTTGATCCCCGGATCGTGCATCTTCGGATGTCACTCCACCGATCGCTTCTCAGGTGATAAATTTCTTGCTTGGTGGCAGAATCTCAAAGCTCTTAGCGTATGTTCCGACAGCATACGCGATGGCCTTGGTTATTTCGCCAAACACACTGGGGTTCAAGTTGGCGACTGTGTCTTTGGAACTGTGGTAGTTGGGATCGCGTCCAGCGTAAAGGCCGCTCGTTGGTATCCCCGCCTCCACGAACGGCCAGTGATCACTGTTCCTTCGCAGGGCAATCGTCTTCCATTTCAGGCCGGCGACTCGTTCAAAATAATCCTGGAAAAACTCCTCCGCTTCCTTAACACCGGGGGCTGGCGGGACCCCGGTGCCGCTGAAGTTGCTGGTGTAGACGCAGAACTCGTTAGCGGGAGATGCGATCATGTCGAAATTGAGGTACAGCCGTATCTTCCGGCGCTCCTCCTCGCTCATGCTGTGTACATATTTGTACGAGCCAATGAGGCCCTCTTCTTCAGCAGACCACCAAGAGAAGCGCACGGCGTTGTTGACGCCATACTCGGCGAGCTGGATGGCGACTTCCAGAATTCCAATTGCACTCGACGCGTTGTCGTTCATCCCGGGTCCATGAGCCGTCGAGTCCACATGGGCGCCGAGATGGAGAACGTTGTCCGGATCTCCTCCCCTGGTTTGTGCGATGAGATTATAACTAGAGACTGGTCAGTCCTATTGGTCATGGCTTAGCAGACAAACATTGCCCAAAATTACGTCCTGAAGGGTAGCCCATGATACGTGAACTCAAACCATTGGCGTTTGATGTTATAATAATTCAGGTCCTCTAGGGTATCGCATATGTACTGCATCGTGTCCTCAAGACCGGCAGTATGAACAAATCTGTTCTTATGGGGGGATGTGTAAGCAAACCCCTCCATGAGTTCAGCCTTTGACATCAGCTCAGCCTCTGCGATCGAGTCACGAAGAGCATCCTCGACAAGGCTGGTCAGCGAAGGCCATTGATGCGGAAATAGGGATGTGGCGTACACGATCGACGATCTTGGGGCCTCGGACAGTTGCAGATACCAAAACTGCAACCGTCAGAATGAAAATGAGAGGAAAGATAGATTTCATGGTATACTTCGTTTCGTCTGTAATCCGTTCACGATTCGATTTAAATGGGAAAGGAAAGAAAAATGAGTGCTCCGAATGGCCCATTCATATAGTCGTTAACGCTTGACGACCGGGCCTTAATAATATACATGATGCCGATAATGACCGAGTTCACATACTATGAATCGTCACTAGGAAAATTCCGAAAGCCTTAAGCCAGTGCTATTTGACATCAGGTTTAATCCGCGCGAAAACCGTCAATACAAGTGGCCCAAGGCTGGTATTCCGGCAAACCATTACACGGTGAGATTTAAACTGATCTCCCATCTAGGTATTATAATGTAATATACGATGAAGAGGAGATGGACAACAGCAAAAGAGTTTATCTCCCAGCCGAAAAGTTTTCGATTGTTCGAGGGCCTTCAGCCATTTTAAGCAAGCGTAGAACACGCACAGTCCTCGCCTTCACTAAGTAAGAAGCTTAACTAGCCATTCCTCTATAAGTATTAGAAACACTTAGGGAGCCAAATAAAGCTAGTTGAGCAAGAGAATGGGTGGGGTTACTGCGGTAAACATATGGTACACCGGTACGTCATCAACATCACGGCAATTAATAGAGTTTCACCTATCCCTGGTCATAATCATATGTACCCAGTAATAACTTGCTAAGGATATGTTCCTCGTATAGAGACTATGAGTATCCCTAGTAAATACGGAATGCGTTTCACGAACGTAAGCATTGAGAGTGGATATTGTGGGTGCGAGTCACGTGGGGCTGTGTTCAACAGGATTTTGGTGAGCGTTCGGTTTTGGGTGACACGCGATGTACGAATGCAATACGCCGACCCAAAAAGCCGAAGCATCTATTGACTAGAAGTCGTGCCATGGTCTTGTGACCGACTGATAGGCCGAGAACGATACTGAGAAACCATCTAGTTTTTGTTTGCTTTGTACTGATACAAATATTATGCTATGCCGTACTATAAATATACATGGGTGATTAAGGTGGTGCCCGTGCACGTGGAGGCTAAGTAGCAGCGTGAGGGCAACTTGCACAGCAATAAGTGCCAAATTAGAGCTCCTGGACAGAAATAGCTCAATCTCTTCGTAATTCATGAGCCGGCTTGTGGTCAAGCTTTGACGGCGCCGACACGAACGGCCATCGTTTGACACCATGCTGAGGCTTATTTTGTCAACTCATTAAGTTTAATGACAAGCACACGCTAGCTCTGATCAAATTTCCTAAATAACTAAAGTTCCTAAGCGACTGCTGTCATAAGTTGAAGTACACAGACACAATTGGTTTCAACTTCAAAGCCAGAGTCCAATCGAAGCATGATTCAAGTACGGGGTCACAATTTGTTCGGGGATTCTGTAAGAAAACCCTACCAAGCTAGTGGTTTGCGTACCCAATGGGCTGCATTCATTCGTACAGCCAAGTATTGCATGCTGCATTCCGCGAGAACCTCTGGCGTGCAATTGAGGATCATCCTCCATGGTACTGCTTGCAAGAATTCCACAATTCAAGACGGTGAATCTTCACGCGCCGCAGCGGTAACAATGTCAGAGGATAAAGAAACAACAAGAGTAAGTACTGCGTCGGGTCTAGCAAAGAAAACCTTTAAAAGAGTAAACGACACCAGTCTTCCCGATTGAGATTTCAATTGTTCTGCAACTGAGCTTTGGACAAGGGCTAGTATGCTGCTGATGAATTTGTCGCCTGGACAATGCGTATTGCATGCGATTTTCGACACAATGCCACCTAACAATCGATTCTATGATATGAGCAGTGTTCACAAAATTACTTATATTACCCCGAGGCACAGATGCCCCAGGTTATTCCACCTCAGCTCATCAGCAGGATTCCAGGAAGACTACACATATCTGAGGCATTAACTACGCAGTCCGTGACAGAATACAGACGGAGGCATTCGGCTATACATATCGTCATGGCGTGCGTCTATTGTAGCGTCTGCTGTTTCCCGGCCCCTCCGGTGATCTCTACAACGAGTCACGGCTATATCTGCGTGTACACGGAATGCCCGAGATTCCAGGCCGTCCTCTCCGAGGATGAGACAGTCCTCTCCGAGGATGAGACAGTCGTCGGTGACTACTACAACCCCGAAGTCAGCAGCGGGTCCGCCAACAACGCTTCCGTGCCGCCCTCATTGCCTGTTCTTCTGCATGCCAACGAATTCGAGATCGTCAAAGCCGAGCCCCAGCAGACTGATCCGGAGGAGGAGGAGGCCCGCATGCCCCGCAGGCCCATCCTTTCCTCGGCCACGTCCGGGTGGGACGAGGAGCACGGCTCGTTCCTCGAGGGCCGGAAGCCGTGCCCCAACGCCTCCGCCTCCCTCAGGACCCCCTTGCCCTCCGGTCCCCAGGAATACCACCCCTTCTCAAGGACGACTCTGCCCTCTTCTCGCTCCCGGCGTGCGTCTAGACCTGCGTCTACACGGGAGTCTAATAGCGCTGTTGGCAGGGAAGACCGGCCTCCACGCAAGAACGCTCCACTTCTCGACAGGCCCCTCAGCGAGATCTCGAATGAAGGCACAGGTCCCATTGATAGAATCACAGAGCTTGCCAGGCGGTCGGTGGAAACGCGACTGAGAGAAGCCGCTCTGGCAGGCAAGATCAAGAGACCTTTTAACGCCTTCATTCTGTACCGGACGGCCTACGTTGAGACCTGCAGAGTGGATTTGCAATCTTATGATGGCTTGAAGGCCCAGCAGCACATCTCAAGTGTCATAGGAGCCAGCTGGAACATGGAAAGCCCCAGAGTGCGGGGTCTTTTCAGCGACCTGGCGAAGGAGGATAAGGCACTGCACCAAGAGGCCTTTCCGAATTACTATTTCAAACCCCGTACCAAGCCGAAACATAGCCATCATTCTGTACCGGAGGCCTACGCTGGGACCTTCGGAGCGGATTTGCAATCTTATAATGGCTGGAAGACCCAGCAGCACATCTCAGGTGTCACAGGAGCCAGCTGGAGCATGGAGAGCCCCAGAGTGCGGGGTCTTTTCAGCGACCTGGCGAAGGAGGATAAGGCACTGTACCGAGAGGCCTTTTCGGATTACAATTTCAACCCCCGTACCAAGTCGAAACATCGCCATTAAGATTGTGTCGCTGGGGACTCTGCCATTGGGTAAATGCTTCGTTGTCTGGGATCAGGAGAAGAATCCATGCACTGGGGACTGCGATCTGGGAATTAATGGATCGGATTGCGGGACGGGCTTCACAGAATGAGGCGGTACCAGGAGGCACGTGTTCTTCCCTACTTACATAGCATGAACTGTGAGCCCCCAAGAAAGGAAGGAAGCAAGGAAGCAAGGAATAGCGGTCTTTCATTAAGAAAAAGCCAAAGTGAAAGATGAGCAGTTATTTAAAGTTACTTAAGTAGAATTTATCATTCAGTTCTCCCTAATTACTCTCCCGTACGGCCCCCGTCTCACTTGGTGAGGTGGTAATCAAAATGAGTGCATGCCCTTGTGTTGAAAGGTCTTTTTTGGGGGTAGGAACATCTATGGTTTTCGCCTGAAGTATTTGATTTGAAGGGTTCCAAGCTATTTTTCAAAACGACACGCACAATCGGAAGCTCAAGTGATGGACCATAGCTAGTGAGAATATTCATGCAATAACTCCAAAGTAGGTAAGAAGAAGTTTAATGTTGAGTGACAAGAAATTCCACACAGAGGGCCTCTAACTAACGCACAAAATATACCTCGACTCGCGTTAAAGATGATTTCTTTCGGCCTGGCGCTCTCCCTAGGCAAAGAAACACATTTCCAACAGGTGATGCAATGATGGTGCGGACTGAAAAGTCGTCTGAGTCTATCACGGTCATACCCTGGTCCACGGTCATACCCTGGTCTACGGGAGGAATCCCCAGTTTCTCCGCCTCGAACAGCAGGCTACCGGATGGTTTGTCTCTGGCACCTTGGTAGCTTCATCTTGTGTACCCTGCAATACCCTAAGTATTGCTTGACCCAAATCGTAGACAGACTTGTCCTATTCATCCACCCTCAGCACGTCAACCCTCGGGTTCCTTCGCAGGTCGCCCAACATGGATGTTTCTTCTTGGAACCCTTGTGGGCTTGGGCGCTGTGTTGTCGTCATCTTTCACATGTACCTCGATGTCAAACGGTACCAGTCGAGGATGAGTGTCCAGTCAAAGGCTGGGGGTCAACGTTTTGGGTCTGACCGTCCGGGCCCCTAAGGACCAAGTCGCCGTTGCTGGGGCTGTTCCCAAGATCAGAATTGTTCCCTGTGAAGCCAAATAAGAGTAGTTACGGCGATAGGGAGTAACTTGCCCAGTGTTCTGTCCGCCATCACTACAGGCCGTCCCGGGTGTCCTTCCTCATCTTGTGCACTTGCTCACGCCCCTTATCCTCAACCCTCTGCCGCTTCTCTGCCCCATTGCCAGCCCGGGGAGGGTCTATCTTCCTCTTAGACTCCCGGTCCATGCATTTCACAGCCTCCAAAGCCCGACCACAGACGCAACCCAGCCCCTGGGCCAGACGCCGCTCGATGCTCTCCAGCTCCTTTTCCTCCAGGCACTGTAGCGTGGGCTTGTGGCGGGACCCGCTCTTGGGAGGCGGCGGCGGCTGAAGCGGCTTCCTGTTGATCTTGAGTCTCTCATCCCTCTCGTCCAGCCACGCGAGCTCGTCGTCCTCGTCGGGCCACGAGACGAAGAACCTGTTGATGACGTGCGAGAACACCTTGTTCTTCCCCGGCCTGCGCTCCTTGCTGTGGATGCACTCGGGGAAGCGGGCGGCCTGCCGGAAGATGGTCATCGAGGAGTGGAGGCGCGCGACGTCCATGGACATGTTGTCCATCAGGGCGAACTTGTCGGCAAACGGGCTCTCGAGGACGGCCGTGGCGGCCTCGCGGATGCGGTCGCCGAGGACGGGGTGGTTCAGGTAGGCGCGGGCTTCGTCGAGGCCGGTGAGCTGTTGGCCTTTGGGCCAGACATCTCGCGCCCGCCACATCTCTTCGTCTTTATTCTTGTACGAGAGAAAGTTGTTGTCATTGTCAAGTATGACGGGCAGTGACTGTGTCCGGCAGTTGTTCATTTGGGGGAAGACAAACCACATCCAAGTGGTGGGCTTGGGCTTCTGATGGCCCCCACGGAACGCGGCGACGACGTTTTTGAAGGAATCACCTTGATCTTGTGCCTTGATGAAGCGCTCGAGGTTGTACGGGTCGTTCTCAGCCACGACTGCCGAGGCGGCGGGCATGTTTGCTGCCAATAGCGGATAGGACGACATCGTACGGAAGGTTGACGAGACTCAACGTATGTGGCCGCGTTACTGGGGTAAGCAACGCAGTATAATCGGTGTCAGTTTCGGAATGGCATGCGGATCGAAAACTGGATGTGCAAGGGGCTTCAGGTTGTCTGCTTATGAAGAAGAATGCGAAGTCAACCTGCCAAATGAGCGAGGTTGAAGTCCCAAAAGTGGTGTCGGGTTCATGATGTGTCCGGATTCATGAAGTTACTGCTGCTCGGCTCCAAACGAATGGAAAGGTCAGTGACTGGGGAGCGATCTCCTACTGACAAACCTGACGCGGTTTACTTGGTGACAGCTGGCGAAGTAGTCCGATTTATGGCCTCCTGTGACCACAATGTGCAAATTGCTCACCGAATTACAAGGGCTCCAGGGGGGGTTTTGATTCTAAAACCCGGATATGTCAGGTTGGTAGCAGCCTCAGGAGGCAGGTCAGTCAGTCACTTGCAGCAGCTATCTTTCCATTGGGCACCCACTTGTCATATCATATCATCATGATTGCTATGAAGGTACTTGTTCACTTTAATTGCTTGTTGATGACTTGGGTCCGTTCATGAAAGATCCGCTCATTGTTACAGCACTGGACTCGGAATTGTTGCGATGCTTAGCAACAATGAGACTTGGTTCATTGGATACAATGACCGCCGGCATTGCAAGGTTCGTGTCACTTGAACTTCTGATTTCATTTGAACAGCCCGCATGTGACATTGGGGCACAAGACAATATGCACACTGTTGTGTTTCCCTTCAATGAGACCTTACAAGTTCCGCGATGTGACCTCTTTGACCCTGTCACTGTGCATGTTTTGCCTAGCACTCGACTTCTTCGCACTCCAGTCCACTCCCATTTGACTAGACCACAACTCGAGCTGGGTGTGAAATATCATCCGAAGTTTCTAGGTTGATTAACATTGACCCCAGGCCTCCCACCCGCAGGCTCCGCTGACAGCCCCTCCGCTCCGGCCTCCAATCCCTCCTTGCTCTCTTCATCCGTCCCATACCTCCTTGCCATGAGACGAAAGTCCTAAGATCATAGTACCCACAGCTACAACACCTATCTTCTGTATGCCCAGGTACTTTCGTCTCATGCTTAATTCGTTCGTCCGATCTTTCCGTCTTATATTACCATCGCTCTTTCTCTTTCTCTCATTTGACTCCAAACCCCATCTGCCTGACGAAATATCTGGTCGTGACAGATCGGCAGCTACTACCAAAAGTGTTGGCACCGAGCTTGGTAATACAGAGGTCTGTCTTCCCCACTCGCACTCGCAAATCCCTTCTTCCTCTGCACTGGTGAGCCACAAAACCCCCAATTCCGGGAGCATCTACCAAACCAACAGACACCAGATAGCACAAATTACATCGTCCCCATGGCTTCTCACCAACCCCCAGACGGCTCGACGGCCGGCCAAGGCCATAGCGGAACCGTGGCCCCCGGCGGAGCTCAATCCCTCCACCGTTTTCCAGATTTGGCTGCGGAGCTTCAACGACAGATTTGGGGCGAGGCCATCTTAGAGGCCCCCGCAAAGGTACTGTGCCTCACGGCGAAGTACACTACGTTCAGGGAGAATCAGATATTGTCAGCATCCATGACTTACCCGCACAGAACTTTCCCTTTCTCTTGAGTCTCATGACTAACCCTGCGCACTCCCAGCTCGAGCGTCATGTGCGTCACACCCGATGCCCACATGGCAGCCTCCACTCGCGACCAACGGAACATCCTCGCGACCTGTTCGACATCACGCGAGAAGGCACTGAAGATGATGGAGTTTATTACGCTCTACCGCCCAGGCCCATCCGATGGCGGTTTCACAGAGTACAAGATCCCGCTCGACCTGGAAAAGACATTCCTCTGTGTCGACGGCTGGCGTGGCCGGTTCACCGGGAGGGGCCTCGACTTTGCACGGAGAGTCAGGGGCGTAGCATTTGTATTTGATTACAACGAGCTCAACACATTTTTATTGGATGATGACGACTTCGATAGGCAGTGGATCCTCGGCGATGTATGCGATGCCTGTTCTTTTTTCCACAACTCCCAGCAAGTTTCCGCAATTTCCAGGGGGGCTTGGAAACTCAGGAACGACCTGCCACGCGACGTCTTTCTGTCCCTGTTCTCGTTCCAGCCGATCGCACAGAAGCACGACATCGGGGGCTTGTACGTGATAAAACCAGTTAATGAGCGCTTGCAGCTTCTCAAGGAGGCTATTCTGGCGGCATTGAACGGATGGCGTCCCAGGTTTCTGGCAGCAGTTGCTGAAGCCGGACTGTAATGAATCCGGATGCTCGTGGACAGCCTCGAAATTCCCCGGGTAGCCAATCGGTGGGCCGTTCGACGCTCCGCCCTCCTCTGGCAAGCGGAACTTGATAAGGTGGACTTTGTACCGTCTGCCTTCACTGGAACAGAGGAGGGAGGGATGATCGGCAGTGCTCTCAAACAGCGCTTTTGAGTAGATTCTTGTTCTTGGGGAAGGCATCATGAATGCGTGTATCAAGCGAGCCTGTCAGCGGTCACATAGATCTCACAAATCAGTCAATTGACATTGAATACAAATATTTTGACCTCCGTCTTATAACACGATGATTCTCCGCGCTATTGTTCGCATTGCGAAGCATCAAGTACTGCTGAGTTCTGCTGAGTGGCAGAATCCGTGACTAAAGTAAAATAGTCCGATGTTGGCGCTCTTCGATAAATAAGACCGGCCTGCCGGGCGATGGCCAAACCTACCACACCTGCACTTTTAGTCCCACCATTTCTTGCCGCTCGGCTTCCTTCTCCAGACGCTTTTCGCGAAAGCCAGGCACGTGAGAAGAAATCCAAAACTTCCAGACGGCTTTCACACTCTCGTGCTGCGGCAACCTCCAGCCACGAGCACACTCCTTCGACCCATGACTCTCTGCGTCAAACCCCTTGGCAAGATCAACATTAGCTCTGAACATCTCGTAAGTTGCTTCTTGTGCGCGCACTTCGTCTTTCACTGTTTTTCGTTGTTTGTTTTTCTTCTTTTCTCGGAAACTTCGTTGCTAACAGCAACTTTGGACCCTTGTGAAACCATGCAACCCAACACGATGGGCACGACCGATGGTGGCGTGATCGATGAGGGCGACTTCCGCCAGCCCTCGGACGTTCCCTCTTCGGCCACCACTGCCACGGCTGTCGACGAGATAGTCGGTGGCGGCTTGAGCATCACCAGTGACGACCTGACTGAGAAGGTCATTCACAGCGGCCGCCCCGTCGAGAACTCAGTTGCTGGAGCCGTCGTCCCCGCCGACAGCAAATCCCATGGTGACGCACCTCTCCAGGCCCCTGTTAGCGGAGCTCTTCTCGCTTTCAACGGAACATTCGGAATGCTTGGACAGCAGGGTTTCTTCCCTCCCATAGGAGCTGATCACCATCATGGCCAGGGCAAACCCAACTCTCACAGCGGTTGGGCGGTCGGCGCTATGAAGGCACTGAGCGCAGATGGAGTTTCCAACAACCCAGACAGCCAAGACTGGGTGGACTTTGGTAAGCTGACACTTTTTGATAACCGGAACCCTGATCATGGATGTGGAACACCTGTAATAACCTCGCTGCGGGCAGACGACTGGGCGGAGACGCTCTTCAACACGCAGACCGCCCAGAAGCCAGAGAACACGGCCACCTCGACCGACACGCCCCAGTTCCGCGGGTTCCCGAAGCTCCCCACGGAGATCCGCATCATGATCTGGGAGCTCGCCATCCAGGCCGCCAAGTACACGGGTCAGCGTCGGCGCGCCCACGGCATCGTCCAGCGCTTCCGTTTCAACCTCGCGTACGACGCGCGCAGGCTCAAGCCGGGCCAGGACGCGTCGTGGGGGTGGGTGGCGTGCTTCACGCCGCTGCGGGTCAACGCCGCGGAGGAGCGCGTCCTCCTGCGGGCCTCGGTCGAGAGCCGCGGGCTCCTGCTCGACAAGATGTCGGCGCTGACGGTCAACGCGCTGACATACGATGCGAGCGGCAACCCGATGGCCCCGCGCAAGTGCACCATGCCCTTCGACTTCCGCAAGGACGACTTCTGCGTCGAGGGCGTCACCCACGCGCTGAGGGCGGCCAAGAGGGCGGCCCGCCCGGGCGATGTGGTCTGGGACCCGGACCAGCTGCCCCTGGCCGAGCTGCTGGACGACGCCATGGGCCTCCTGTTCGCGCCGCGCCTCAGGCGCCTCGCCATCGTGCCCCACGTCGAGGACATGCTCACGGCCGGCCCCGGGGGTTACATGAACTCGGCCGCCGGGCGCGACATGGCCACCCTCGCCAAGCGGTTCTCGGCCCTCGTCTCGGTCAAGTCGGCCATCCCGCAGAGGATCCCGTCCCCGGCCGGCGCGCCCCGCGGCTGGCTCCTGTGGAGGTCGGCGAGCCTCAGGGGCAAGCGCAAGGGCGGCCCGTCCCGGATGTCCGACGAGGACCGGCACGAGCTGTACGTGAAGGCGTGGGGGCGAATCTTCGACGTCCCGCACTGGTCTACCTCTCGCGCCCTGGTCACGGCCCTGTTCGACAGCCGCGGCTGCTTGATCCCTGGGATCAAGGATTAAGGCGGGGACGACAGCAGGCACCGTCCGATTTTGACTCGGCAAACTGCGCTGAAGTTCGGCATCAGCGATCGACCACCTTCAACAGGAGTGACCCTTTTCGGAGTTCATGATCACTTGAGGGGCACTGCACTCACTTTCCTACCCAGACTTTTCTCCGTTTGAGCAAAAAAAACAAGAAAAAAAGACGAAAAAAATTGGAGATTAGTGATGGGAGTAAAAACGAAACCAGCTGCCCTGAAAGACAGACAAGCACAAAGACCTGTGCTGGGTCTGAAAGCCTGCCGAGGGGACACACCAGTGACGCACTGTCCACCCGTGGACAGCAGCACGCAAAATGCCATTGTGGACCATCATCTGAGGCCACAAGTTCGACCCCGGCGAACGACTGAGAAGCCTTTGATGGCATTTCAAACTTTTTGCAAAACATTTCCATGGAGTCAAAAGGAGAAATCGGCATATTTCGAGTTGGCTCTTTCGCAACTTCAAAACCGTCTTCGTGGAGGAATCCGCAGTCCTTGGTTGGCTCTCCTGAATCCTAATTCCACAATGATGAGGCATCGCCATCGTGAGAGGACCGACCGAGCGAGGCTGCAGATGGTCCCCGTCGTACGGGTGGAGGGTGATTGACGAATGCAACGTTTATAGCATTTGGCGAAGGCTCATCTCCGTTACATGCGACATTTTCCTTCTTCCTTTTTGTTTTTTAATACCGGAATAATAGTTCAAGTCGAGATCCTGCAAGATGAGGGGGCGAGGGCAGGGGAAGGTGAAAATGGTCAGGCTGAGCAGTGGCGACTCATCCGCACAGAGCCGGGAGAAAAGGTTGTGGCCGGGCTTCATGATCAAAAAGGCACGGGAGCAGGCTGGTGAGATAGATGCAGAGGAGCCATCGAATAGCTCTCACCTCAAAACAATCAAAATTCAGTGCGCTTACTACGGTGTATTCTCCCGTCTGCACGACTGACTTGTGCTCACTCCATTCCCATGCCAACATTACCAGTTGAATGCACTCCACACAAAAAAAAATTCCCCAAAAAACCGCAACAAATTAATGCAAGCATAACATGTGATAAAACACTGAGCCGGCTTATACGGTCCCCAATTAAGCTTATCAGCCCCTCCCCCCCGGGGCTCCCGCCATCATGCAATGCGAAGGCGGGATGGCGAACAGGTGGGCCCTCGGCGAGGAGAGCCGAGAAACACCACCAACCAGGTTCGGCCGCAGCCCATCGAGCAGTTCGAGGCGCGGATGGCGCCATCGGCGCCATGCTTGCACGCGAAAGCAAGCGAAGTAGCATCGCCCGTCTCGCGCCAGCAGGACCCCGTCGTCGTCCGCACAGGAAAAATGTCCTATCTTTTCGGCGGAGCCGTGGGTGGATGTTGACAGGCCGTGGTGGAATCAACTCGCGATGTCGACATTGTCTTGCCCCCCCCCCCCCGGGCCCAGCGAGATGAACCGATAGGGGCCCGGCTCAAGTTAAAGGGACGCTGATTCCGCGCCGTCTTGGCTCGGGGAGGGAGATCCGAAAGCTGCAGGTCCCCAAGGCGAACGCAACCAGAGTCTATCCCGGTACAGCACAAAACGATGAGCCTCCGAAAGGCGAGCCTCGTGGGCATGGCCACGGCCCTCCTCCTCGCAGGGCACGGCGCCTGCAAGGGACCCTTCCTGACGCAGGTGGATGACCAGACGTGGGTGTTCGGCAACGACCTGTGGAACGTCACCGAGGGAAAGTACTACGCGACCAAGCTGTTCTCCAGCATCCTTCCGGGCCACGACCTGGTGGGCTCCGCGGCCGGGCACTACGTCGGGATAGGTAAGAGATAGACACCCTCGACCCTAGTCGAAAGGAAGTACGCGCGTGCATGCTGACGGGGAGCGGTCCGACAAAAGACGGCGAGAACAACCTCGAGTGGACCGGCGCCTCGATCGTCTCCCGGGGCGAGGACCACATCGACATCGCCTTCACCTCGGCCTACGCGGACTTTCACTGGGTCGTCTTCGACGACCTGCAGGGCGCCTACCAGTGCCTGGTCAACAAGGCGCTGCCGGACCTGCAGATGATCCGGTCGCTGTGGCGGCTCGACAACGAGACCTTCACGCGAGGGCGGACGCACGTCAGGGACGAGGCCCTGCCGGACTGGACGCTGTACGCGGGCGCGACCAAGGTGCAGGACGAGACGTGGCAGCTGGCGGATGGGTCGTACATCACCAAGTACGACTGGGTCAACTACGTGCGGGACCGGGACTTTTACGGGGTCTACGGGCCGGGCGTCGCGGGCTCGTGGTGGATTCACCCGTCTACCGAGTACTTCTCGGCGAGCCAGCTCAGCCAGACCCTGACTGTGAGTGTTGGCATCTCCAGCGTTGACTGGCGTGTCGTGTCTGACCATAAGATTAGGTCCACCGTGAGTCGGCGACAGGCGATGCTGTGCAGCTCAATGTGTTCCAGGACACGTCCCATTTCCGCGTCGGGGCCGACACTCACTCGCCCGTGGGGAAGATATTCGGACCTTGGCTATGGTACCTGGTGAGTTTGCCCCGGGTCACACCCACCGTGGGCTCGTTCTAACCAGCACGACAGAACGACGGCTCGGTGGAAGACGTGGCCGAGCGCCGCAAGCAGGAGCTGGAGAAGTTCCCCTACAGCTGGCTGCCGGACGAGGGATATCACAGCCGCGGCGAGATCACGGGCAGCCTCCGCCTCTCGGACGGGCGCCCCGCCTCGGGCGCCTCCGTCTTCCTGGGCGACATTGACACGTCAATCCGGCCGCTGGTGCAGGGCAACAACTACTATTACACGACCACGGCCGAGGCAGACGGGTCCTTCTCGTTCAGCGACGTGCGAGCAGGGTCGTACGGGCTGTACGCGTGGTCCAACGGCGGGGACATCGCAGACGTCTACACGAACGCCACGGTGACGCCCATCACGGTCGAGACAAACAGGACGACGACTCTGGGCCAGGTCGACTGGGCGCTGCCCAAGGGACGCAAGCAGATCTTCCAGGTGGGCGAGTTCGACAAGAAGGCAGTCGGGTTCAAGAACGGCGGGCTGCCATACCAGCACGGGGTAACGGAGGAGAGCCCCGCGAACCTGACATTCCGGGTGGGCGAGTCGGACGCGGCCGAGGACTGGTTCTACGCCATCTCGAAGCCGGGCAAGTGGACGATCGAGTTCGAGGTGAGCGAGGCGGACCTGGCGGCACACGGCGGCACGAACGGGAGCGGCGCGCTGCTTAGCCTCTCGCTGGCGGGGTACTCGCAGAGCACGGCGGTGGACGTGGACGTCAACGGGGAGGTGGTCGGGACGCTGAGCAAGGACGGGCTGACGAGCGACCCGGCGCTGTACAGGTCTGGCAAGACGAGCGGCGAGTGGAGGTTCGTGCAGTACAAGATCGAGGGCGCGAGGCTGGTGGCGGGGACCAACACGGTCGGGTTCACGGTGACGCGTTATGTCCAGTGGCGCGGGGTTATGTGGGACAGCATAATCCTGGAGTGGCAGGGCTGAGCTGGTAGAACTGGAAGAGCAGAAAGGAGATGGGAAACGTAAGAGTGAATTGAGTGCAATGAAGACGTCACCGGGGCGGCTGATCAGCATCGGCAAGCGAGTTAATCTATTGGGTCTTGGTCGATGAAATCCACTTGGTCCACTTTGTCCGTGCTGGGCCAGACTGCCTGGCTGGTCTCCTGGGGAAGATCACGGGAAGATCAGATGCAGGCACCAAGGTGGGAGCTTGGACAGCAGCTGGTCTTGGAGCGATGAGAGGAGTACGGATTGACTTTGTGGTGACGCGACGATGAAACTGAGGCGATGTGAGAGGAGCACGAGGAGGAGAACGCAAAGAGGCAGGCAAAGAACGCATCTTCGGGCGCTAAGCCTGATGCAGCCTGGCCAAGGTGCCACAGCTGCGCCACAAGACCATGATCTGGAGCCGTGATTGGCCGGGGTGTGGCGCGGAACCACAGCAAAGTGCGTCACCGAGCATCATTAATGGCGCAGCGGAGCCTTTGCTCCTGCTAAGCGAGACGGGTTGAGGCTTGATTCGATTTGCATGTGCCACACTACTGCACCACCTGCTTTGCCTCAGCTTTGGGCCTCGACCTTCGGACACTTGGACCAACGTCGTCATTCTGACACACTGATCCCGAGGGCACAAGCAGCTGGAGGGGCAGAGAGGGCACAGAGCCTGGCAAGACGAGGGGCAACACCCACAAACCCCACGTCATGGTATCAGAACAAGACCGGATGAGGCAAGCTGGGCTACCGGTAGCCTGCTTTGCTGTGGCCCGTAGCAACTCGAGTGTGTGTGTGACGAAGGCAGCATGTGCCAACAATCCCATCGGTCTAGTCTGTAAGGAGTCACTCAGGCAAGTGACTTGAGCCGCTCCAGAAGAATACAAAAAGGCCGCAACTTCGCTGCTCAATTCTCTCCTCTTCTTCCTCTTTCCATCATCATCAACAACTACTGCTCAACTCTACACAAACAACACCATCAAACCAAACACTTCACCTTCCAACCAAACCAAACATCCACAATGGCCGACGCAATCAAGAACGCAGTCAACTCCGCCTCTGAGACCGTCCAGCAGGGCATCTCTGGCGTCTCCAAGGAGGGCAACAAGGAGGTCGCAAAGGACAGCAACGCATCTGCCGGCACCCGTGCTGAGGCGGCCAAGGACGCCGTCAGCGACAAGGCCTCCGAGACCACACACAGCGTAAGATAAACCCCCCCTTGTTGTTGAATCAACTCGCAACTACGTCGAGCATCTTTGCTAACATGCTTCGCCTGCAGGTCAAGAAATAAGCGCTGCGACAGACTGTCGACTTGTCAAATCATTGTGAGGGAATGAAGGTTTGGGCTGCGAGTAAAGCAGATGTGATCACTCTAGCGATTCTTCAATTTTAAATCCAGTGATACCAACAAACATCGTGACCTTCATGACTTGATTGTTCAAAGCGAATGTTTGTAAAGCACTTGCACCTCGGCTCATCTTGGACTTATCCCGTCAAGACACTGAGTGGGCGGGCGGGGTTCAAATTATGTACTTAGGCACACGCCGCGCAATCTCACATCACCTCGTTTTCTCACCAGCATTGAGTAACTACCAGTCGTTTTAGTGCGTGTCGTTGGGGTTGCATTCTCACCGTCACTTGGTATCGACAAAATACGGCGCTACTTGTACTGTCCGGTACCTAGGTACAGTACCTAGGTAGTGCTGACAAGGGGTTAGCCGCAGCATCCAATCAGTGATTGCCTCCACAACGACGTCTCATCATGTTCCCTTCGAAGCCTACGCCCGCCTCACCAAGCCTGGAGACCCTGTGCATTCTCACTCTTATTACTCAGGTAAGACCTGGGTCGCCAAGACTCGGCGAACGATGCTACTGGCACAAGAAACACTCGTGAGGTCTTGTCGACTTTTACTGCTAACTCAGCAGGATTTATCCAGCTGTGCAACTTCCACTTCACCGAAAAGCCGTTATATTTATTCAAGCATGATGCGGGAAGAAAGTTCCCTCTCCCGGGCAGGAATGACCGTTCTGTTCCGAGAATAAGCCAAAGCGAAAATGGCAAGGGGAGGTCAGTCTCTCCAGATGACAGATTACAGATGCACAGAATTTCACCGTTAGTGTTAGGAAACACAAGTTGGTCATGGTACCCTTGAAATGTCACATGGAAAGACAAGGTTTGAGTATGGAGTGTATTAGATATACCCACGGATAACAGTCGAAGAAGCCAACTGACACCTACGACTCACCTAGGCATCCGGTCTCGCGAGGGTCGATCAATAAAACAAAGGAGAGAACAAGGTGTACCGACGGCAGGATTCCGGCCCGGGGGCAATTTTGACCACATAGCAACGTGAACTTACCGCGCGGGCATGAGTTTTTCGCCGTCCTCACACCTCGAGTTCCCATTGCACCGAACGCACCGCCAAAGAGGTGAGCCCTCGTCGTTCTTCCACCTAAACTGGGGCGGAATGCCAGCACCGCAGTCCTCCCAGCCACACTTCAAGACCAGGGGGTGGCCGTGGCCGCTGAAGACCGTGTACAGGGTGGACCACAGCTCGCGGGCCGTCCACTGGTCCAGGCAGCCGAGGTACCTCTCCTCGATGCTCATGTCCACGCCGCAGCACCGCAGGCCCATGAGGTCGAGCAGCCGGCGGCGCAGGAGCGCCATCCTCGCCGCGTGCTCCTCGCGCCACCGCGTGAACTCGGCGGGCGGCACGTCGAGCCGCAGCTGGCCCAGCTCGTCGAGCATGTCGACCACCGCGGCGCGCAGGACCTCGTCGCCGTCGCTGCGCGCGAC
>LJJS01000370.1:0-13162 GCA_001447215.1 Diaporthe aspalathi
AGTGGGGCGCTCGGTGATATGGGGCGCTCGCTGATAATATACGTTAGACACAAAAGACCAACTTTTCAGGCTTAATAGCTTTGAAGTCTGTTCCACTGTTACTTTTTTCTCTCTTAACTGTTGTCCCCGGCCGTAGGATTACAACCTCTCCGCTGGAACTTTTCGGTCAGCTTTACTGGCTCAAGTCTGTGTGCATTATCGACTGACTGATCTATAGTGGCTGTAGAATATGTGCCTAGCCCAAAGCTCTTTTGAACCGACACACATTCTCTCTGCTCAAAACTCGGAAGAGTCTTGAGGCGGGTTTCAGGCAGTACTGTCCGTTGTATAAAAACCTAGTGGTGACACAGTTCCAAATCCGCAGCACATTGATTCTTCTCTCTGAGGTAGGGTCAGACCTATGCCATACTACATTGAATCATAATAACGATCAATTTCGACAAGTACTAGGTTCCGCAGCATGTCAAAGTCTATATCCTCTTTGATGCGGCCTTTGGGCACTAGAAATGGCTATCTCGGTGGGGCCCAGGCGAACGAATTCACAAAGCCGGCGAATGTTGCAAAGCTAAAAGCACGCAGTGCATGCCCATGGATGTGATTCCACCTGGTCCCCACGTCGACTAGTGTCCATTGTGACTGCGTCAGCGAGCTGCTTAGTCGTCATTCAAACTTCTGGCCTGGAGTTGACCCACGCCTTGAAACCGTCTCTCAATGTTCTCGTGCCTCACAGTACGCCACTTCTTTCTGGCTCCACCTCTGCGGCCTACTGCAACACTGGTTTCCATTCTTACTATTGATCACTCGAACTACCTAATTCTCATACCAAAGCAACATGGACGAGGAGGATAGCAATGGCAGGAGAAAGAGGAAGATGGATCTCACAAACTGGCCGTTCCCCCCTCCGCCTCGCAAGGCCCTTGACTTCGTCGAGCAAGCCATGACGACGGGAGTGCCGTCGCCATCCTACGACGGGCGCACCCGAGGCTTCGATATGCTCGACGGAGCACATGGCCTCCACAGCACCTTCACCTTGCCCGTTGAGACCCCCTCGGGCGTCCCCGGAGTCAGGCCAACAGAGGTGCGATATGTGGTACCCTTTGGTAGGATATTCAGGCTGACGAATGTCCAATACAGAACAAACCGCGGCATCCATTGAGGAAGTGGATGCATGTCGATTGGAGCCGCCAGCCAGGCGGCGCGGAGCCCAACAACGACAACGCGGGACCCCAAGAGTTCCCCCCGCGGCCCGAGAGCAACCAGTCGACTCTCGAGAGCATCCTCGCGGCCCAGAACCGCCGCGCCAGCCTCCAGCAGGAGCAGGGGGACACAGCCCCGGCCCAAGCCCAGGCGCGCTCGACGGGTCTCGGGGCCCAGAACATGGAGGACGCCGCGGACCACGCGCCTCGGCCCAGGCGCAGCGGGCTCCGGAGCAGCGTCCGGTTCGACCTCACCCACGAGGAGGAAGAGGAAGAGGAGGGTCCAGCTGGGACCACACCCGCTCGACAGGGCTCTGTCGTCACGGTCAATTCGCCCGCCGCCGCGCGGAAGTATCATGACCTCGAGAAGAAGAACAAGTAGGCGGCCCAGCCAGCTTCATCGCTTGGGCCTCCTATCGGAGATGGAGCTTCCCGGCTTGATAGACAGATCAGGGATGATAGGCTGGTGTTCCACACGGAACCAGGAGTGTGCTGATTGATGGCACCTTGAAATCAAAACTTGAGTTTTTGAGAGAGATCTCGTACAGCCACATCGCTGGCTTTGAGGGACGTCAAGGTTGCCAATCCGCAATGTCTTGCCAGATCCATCATGGCGAAAATCAACCCCGGGTCTCAATTACGTCTTTTCCAGGTGAATCTCCAGCGTGATCGCCAGTTTGAGAGCATTTGTGTACCGTTAAAGTGACGCCGGTCCGTCTATATTTTCTTGAATGAAACTTCGCCCCTCGGCGTTGCTCCCACACCGCCATTCACGGGTTTTGTCCCCTTATAGTCCCCGCCTGAATTCTATGCCTTTCGAGACAATCAATTAACACTTGTCGGATATAGCAAGCATACTGTCGGTCAGTAACCGGCGAGGACGATGTGTCTCGTGCTTATGAGCAGTTGGCAACGCCACTCCCGAGCGGACTACATCCATTTCCAGCTTTCACGCAAGGATGCCCCTGGGGTGTTGTCTCGTCAGCGGATGGCTCTAAAGAGGATTCAGAGAGCAAACCAACCTGTCCGCATGTGTTGACCATCTGTCCCGCATCTGCGCCGCTGGGGACGCAAGTTCCCAGGTCACCGCCTTTGGGAAGCTCGCAGTTCTGTAACAGTATTTCATTTCAGCGAACGCGCATTGGTAGAACCTGAGGACGATTGGTCTTAATTACCCAATAGCCGAAGACCGCAGGGACGAAGAAGAGTAGGGCTGAAGTGGAGAGCTTCATGTTCGCGGTGGGGATCTTTTTGAGACCGTAGAATTTGCAATTGTGTATTTGCTCTCGTCTCTCAGGCTGACCCAAAAAGACGGGTTTCAACTCTGAATACTCACTTGTTTGGTTTCATTCCAACCTATATATAGTGGCAGGTTTCCCCTGCCAAGACTCTTGCGAAGCACAATGGGTAAGGCGCCGGTATCCGCGGTCGTCTTACGCAATGCGCGTGGTAATGTCTTTCTTGACAAATGTTTGGGCAGGGTTGTTGACTCGTATATCATTGTAAGTAAATAGTATGATCCGAGCTTTGCGGACGTAATGTGATATCCAGTGTGCTAGCCTATAACAGCTTTGGACACTTACTCATGACAGTTGCATAGCCACTGTAAAATGACGCGCAGTACAGCGTGGTTTCTGTGCATATAATTATAGTTATCGCGAATCCCAAGAGGGAACACACAAAATAAAAGTAAGCGGTAACTGTATCTAGCCAGCTCGTATTGCACTTTTGAGTAGTGAAGGGACTCCACGGATAGTTATATCAAAGACTTTGTTGTCAAAGTAATTATTAAGATTCTGTTGAGCCTCTCGGTATACCTATGTACAGAGACACTACTCTGGCACCGAATATCTACATCAGGTAGGCTACCTCATCCTACCATAGATAATCAAGCATACGAAGCCTCCCTCCACCAATCACACCTAGAATTCGCAGCCGGGTCCCTCACCACGTTCACGAACGTGCCGTTCAGGTTCAGGTCCGAGAAGTCCTCGCCGTAAACCGGGAACGCGGGCAGCCCCGCGCGGTTGGGGTCCCCCGTCTCCGCGAACGCGGTGAGGTACCGCTGCATGACGCCAGCCAGCGTCGCGTTGGCCACGAGGGTGCTCCAGGTGCCGTTGACGTAGAAAGAGTAGTTGACGTCGAGGGTGTGCGTGCCGGGCGGGACGCTGAACAGGTACGAATAGGCCGGGGCACCTCCTCCTCCTCCTCCGCCACTTCCGCCGCCGAGGGCCTCGCCGGTGAAGTAGGCGTGGCACGTGAAGGTGAAGTCCGAGACGGCGGTCATGAGGCGGTCGAAGGGCGTCACCCACGGGAGGGCGCCGTCGTCGTACACGGCCGGGTACACCCCCTCGGCCAGCTCGGCCAGCGCGGCGTCGCTGATCTCGGGGAAGTAGAGCCGCATGTAGGCGTCGAAGGCGGACGAGTTGGTCGCTGCGGGGTCCGTGTACCTCTGGCCCTCGAAGGTGTTGTGCGCGACCATGACCTGCACGCCCCTGTGGAACCGCCCCCGCGCGAGGAGCCTCTCGGGCAGGTCCGGGACGAACGAGCCGTCCGGCGCGGGGCCGAACTGGAACGCGCCGTAGAAGTCGGGCTCCTGCGAGAGCTTGTTGGCGAGCTGGAGGTCGCGCGTGCCGAGCGCCGCGAGGTCCGCCAGGCTCGAGGCGTTGGCGGCCGCGAGGAGGACGGAGAAGGAGTCCTCGGCCTGTGAGGCGTAGGGCCGCGGGACGTACGCTGGGGACTGCAGGATGGCCCGCTGGAACTGCGGTGCGTCTTTCTTGCCGCCGTGGGCCGTGATGTGGTGGAGGATTGAGCCTCCGCCGGCGGACTCGCCCATGACCGTGACGCGGGATGCGTCTCCGCCGAAGAGGTGGATGTAGTTCTGAACCCACTGGAGGGCCTTGCGCTGGTCTTGGAATCCGACGTTGGGTACGCCCCCGGATGAGGTGAATGATTCGCCTTGAAGCCAACCCAGAGCACCGAGCTGTGTCACTGTTGTTAGCCTTGAAACAGCGATGATGTCCTGAGGCCCTGAGGGAATCGAGAGACGTACCCGGTAGTTCAGCCCAACCCAGATCACACCCTCTCCATCCTCATCGAAGCTGCGATCCTGCAGGCCCAGAGGGTTCGTCATCGGCCCACCCCATTTCGCGCCGATCTGATATCCACCGCCATGAATCCACACCATGACCGGCCGCGACGAGTTGCATCGTTGGTTCCAGACCTGGTCCGGGACCACAACGTCAAGAAACAGGCAGTCCTCGCTCTCCAGCTCGCCAGGCGGCGCGGTCACGAGCGACGGGTTCTGCCAGGGGGTGTAGGACTGGGGGCAGATCTTCCCGTAGGTACCGTCCTGGACGCCGGCCGAGCGGTTGTTGATGGGGTCCTGGGGCAGCTGGAACCGGAGCGAGTCGACGGGGGGAGCCGCGTAGCGGATGTTGGAGAAGTTGTAGTATGTCCGCTCGTCCGGTGAGGTGGTTATTTGCGGCGCGTACAGGGCATAATCCAGATCGACGACGGGAGCCGTGCTGGGGCCGGCGCAGGCTCCGGTCGCGTTGTTGTCACGGCGGACCAGACCGTTGTTGGACACACTCGCGGCCCAGGAGCCAGAAGCAGCCAGGGCAAGTAGTGCCAGGGTGGAGGACGACATCTTGCAGGAACAACACGAATTGACCTAGCAGACATGCGGAGGAGGGGGAATCTCGAGGCTCATAACAATAATATCATCGCGAGTGCTTCCATAGAACCTTGGAAGTATGTCGTTGAGGACCCAAAAGCTGTCAGGGATGTTCGGCTTTTCCGCCAACGCTCAACTGCTCAACTTCAAAGCCCTGGGGGCCACTAATGCGACGATTGAAATGACAGCTCCACACTGAGATCCATGAACGCGCACGCAGGCTCTGATGGCAAACTGCCCTTCTTTTGTTCCCCCGTGAATCTCGGCCGTTGGGACCGACGTCGATCGAGAACCCGGTCCAGATCCGGATGGAACTGCGTGACCGCGGGTGTTCCCTAACATGCCCTTGATTGCGCAGAATTTGAAATTCGTGTTATGCCGATTTCGGATTCGCCCCTCGGGCGAGTAATGTAAAATAAAATAGGGTAGTTAAGCTTTATTTCAGATCTATCAGAACACAAGACTTGAATTGCTCATCTGCTCCTCTCTTCTTCTGTATCCGACTCGTGCAAATCGTCAAGGTCTATGACCTCGTAGCCCTCCACCTGTCTAGTCCTCTCCAAATACCACGATCGACAACGCCCTACCAACAGACGACAGGCCTCTGTTACTCCTCGCCTGAATAACACCAATCCCACTATTAGTACCAAGATCGAAAGTGTCAGTATCGACCAGTTAGAAAACACACCTGGGGCGTCCGGATCAGCCATGGAGGGTGCTCCAGCGTCTTCGAGACCCATCAGGAGGATGACGCAGGCTGTCCATCCTGTAAAAGCCGTGCTTCTCTGCCCGGCGCCCGTCTTGTCATTGTACTGCTCCCAGACGAAGCCAGTCGACCTCCAGCTGTCATAGACTGTATTTACGAGCCGTCTCCTGAGCTCCACAGCCAGAGCGTTTGCTCTTCTCCCTTCGGAGGTGGTGCTCCCCATGCCATGGAGGCGGAGAACGGCAAGTACGTTGAGCGGCATCCAGACCGCGCCGCGCCAATAATCCTCTTCCGTCCCGTATTTTTCGTCCGCGGCGCTGAGACTCCGCAGACCGAAAGGCGACAAGACCTTTTGTGAGTCGGAAATCAGGTCCAGGACAGCTGGGAGACGTGGATGGGTTTCAGTCATATGTCCAAGCAATAAAGGCATCAACGACATGTACCCCAAATGACAGACGTGCTGGAACTGGCCGTCTCCTCCAATAGTGCTGTCACAGTACGCAGACTGTTCTGTGTTCCAGTGTGTTACGTCTAGGTTTTGGAGTACAGCATCCAGTTGACCCTTGTACACCGAGCTGTCTTGTCCGAGGAACTCAGCCGCTTGCTGCAGCGCCCTGGCCGAGGCGCCGACCCATGCAAGCCCATCGACATGAAATTCACCTGGATGCGGTGGCTCGGCCCGGGGGTAGTCGTCCAGGCCGCTGGTAAGTGTGTGGCCAGGAGAGCGACCTTTCCAGCGGTATGCCTCCGAGTTGACCCCGCCAGGACGTGAGTACGCAGTCAAGTTCCCCGCCTGAGTACGGCGGAGCCAGTTATAATGGCGGTCAAAGAGGGGAAGCAGCTCTTTCACCAATGACTGTGCGTCCTGGGAAGAGGTCGTGTATTTCGACGAGTGGCCGTTATATGGTGTCTTGTTGGTTACTTTAGAGATGATGTTGGTAAGTAGCAAGGAAAGAGTTGGCGGGTTGGCGTAATGAGGATGCTGCGTTTGGAATTCCGTAGGCACTTTGCTGCGGGCCTCTGGTCCGAGAATCTGCTCACCTGCAGCACTCCACATCAGTATATTTGGCTTCAAAGAAATGATGCGCCAGGCTGCCAATAAAGTTTGCAAGTGTACGCCAGTCAATGTACTTACGGCCAATCCAGCCATCCTCGTCCATCAGGTTCAACCAACTTCTCACCACAGAGACGGCCAGGTCCAGGTCCCATTCGATCACGGGCAATAAATGGAAACCCTCATCCCATAAGAATCCGCGCGGGAAAAATGGTCTTGAGGGAGTGAAAGAGAGAAGAGAATTATTTGCGGTTGTGGTGATCGGAGCTTTCGCCATGACAGCCCTATCTACAGAGTCAGTACCGGCCGGGTATCGAGATAGGGGCATACTTACGCCGCCTTCTCCCAGAAATTGAGATCTAGCTCCTCGTACTCAGGAGCATGAGTTTCGTCGACCTTTTCGTCGTCATGGAAAAAGCCCATGCCTCCGAGGAGGTTCGATATCAGGGAACGTGTGAAGTCCCCGTAAGCATCACCCTCGTACGGAGCTGTTCTTGGGAAGACTTTATCGACACTGGCGGGGAACAACGTATTCAACTGATTCCGGAGGTTGTCGATAGCATCGGCTTGGATTTGTCTTGGTAAGCAATGTTTCCATGTATATCCTGGGGCCATGTTGACATACAGGGTAAAAACGCGCCGGTATCGGATCGAAATGCAAATGTGATCTGAGAGATTACCGTCAATGTTCTGCTCTCATCGACTTGCCAGTTGGAAACTTACCGAAAATGGGCCCTCGAGCACCAGCTGCGAGAAATGCATGTTGCCTTCCCCTGGCTCATTAACCACGAGGCTATCTCCCTCGGCAGCCTTCAACACATCGGAAAACACGGCTACGAAAAGTCAGAGACGGCCCAGGGAACGGTGTATCTCAGTAACCCACCCTTGGCTTGCCATATCTTGTCTTCAGCCATCGACACACTCTTCACGGCAGGTCCTTGTATGATTTCGTTTTGAGCATCTCCAATCTGGAGGAGATTGACTGAGCCGAGCTTTGGAACTGCACCAGTGCATTTGACACTTTGATCCGCGCCCGTGCTTGCGTCGTTGGTACATTTGAGGGTCTTATCTGCATGGAGGGTTTCAGCATTCTCTAATGCAGCGTGAAATATGAGCGCGGTCTTGGGGCTTGCTGGTGCATCTGCCCTGGGCACACCCTTCACGCGGGCACTCCAGCTAAGACCATCGTCGGACTTGAAAAACTCGGTGGTGAGATCCACGTGGAGCACGCTGTCATGGATGGTCTGGCTTCCTCCGGTGCGAGTGTCGTACAGAGTCCACCCGTAACCTTGCATGCCATCATCCTGCTCGCAGGTATCTCGAAGGGCTTCCAGGTCAGCACAATGTCGGAAGTCTGGTGCCGGTGGGCAGGATGCGTACTTACTGCTGAGCAGGGCAGTCTTGTTATCGCCGTTTGCCCACATCAAGCCCATCAGAAGGGTCTTGGGCACCTGCGGGCGGATGCCGAAGTACAAGTTGGGCCGGTACGGACCCCATGTCCAGACTGACATAGCCGGGTCTGTGGCGGAGACAGCGCCGCCCAGGACAAGAAGCAGGGCGGCAGCGACCGCCAGCCTGCAACGGGCGACAATTGAGGCCATGGCGAGATGATTATACGCGCTGGGGGAGGAGACTCAGGAGAGGCGAGAGATCCATAGCAAGCAAGTCCAAGAACAGGATGTAGCTCCGGCTCGCAATGGACTGACCAAGCCAAAAGGCTGCTGCTGTCGCCAAGGGAGAGCAGCAGTCAATCAGTGGAGGCAACTGGGCTGTCACTGTCAGATGGCGTATTGTGGTCGGTAGTCAACCGCAGCGCCTTGCAGGGCGGGAAGGTGTTTGCGAGCCACTGCAGCGCACCGAAGCACATCTTGGGCGACCCATTCACTGCAGCCACGGGCCTCACAGCATACTGACCCCCCCAAACCCCCTCTACCTAAACTAAACCCCCCGCCCCCTCTTCAAAGAACACCACCCCTAACCACTCAGGCACGCAGCACCGAAGTCGACAAGTACTCTGCTCTGTCTATTACCACCAGCACTGCAGCTTGCTTGCACGCCGCCCAATCATCGTACCCTCCGACTTGCTCCTCCCATTAACTACCTTTCCTCGAGCCTGATGACAGAAGAGGAAAAGGTCATCCTTTTGGGCCAGGAATGCACGCACACTATTTACCAGGTGATACTCTGTACTGTACACACCAGCACGCATGTGTACACTCAGGTAGTTACATTGGCTTAATTTGGCTGGCCCGGCATGTCGCTCGCACGTTTATATGCAGATGAGTGCAACCTTCCTCTCCCAATTTTGGTCCCCAAGAGGATCCCATGTGTCGTGCAGCATCTTCGTTGCATCAAGGCAGAGCGAATCAATGGCTCTTTTGCCCATAATCTTGCCCTCGCTGAGCCGTCTTGGTAACTACCTACTTATGTATGTACTACTTTTCGTAGATGCCCGTAAGTTGACCGGCAAGAGCCTGCAGAATAATCGGTGGGTTGATCTCGTGCATACCTTGCCCAGGTGCTTCTTAGCCTACCACTTCTGCTCTTTATTTTTGCCTCTCCAGACGATTGTCGTCACCGACATGGTCGAGATGTGCCCGGCGCTGTTGCCCTTGAGTTTCGTCTGAATTCATCTCCTATCTCACGCCGCTACTCTGTAGCGTATTGTTCTGAGTAGCCATGGCTGCGCCAAAGCAGCAGGACTATACTGGGACGCCCGGCACGCACACCACCTCGCCCCCAGGGACTACCCCAACGTATCCCGAGTATCAGCAGAAGCAGCAGCAGCAGCAGTGGAATGAGCACGACTATGGGGGCCTCGAGGTCAACAATTCTAATGGCCTCCGGGTGAATCCTTCCCCGGTCCCTGAGCTCGAGGTTCACCAGCCCGAAGGCTGGCTTGAGGTTAATCATGAGCGCATGGGTCCGCAGTACATCGAGAGCCAGCCCAATGTTCCGCCGAGTGTGAACATGTACTCTAAGGACGGCAGGATTCCCAGCGACGGCCGAGGCGGATATGCGGACGCGCCGCCGCCACCGACAATATGTGGTGTTCGCAAAAGGACCTTCTGGATAATAGTTGTCATTACTGCTATCGTCGTGATCGCCGCCGCAGTTGGTGTTGGAGTGGGAGGATACTTCGTCCAACGCAACAAGAATGCTGCTGCCCCTGCCGCCACCGCAGTTCCAAAGACAAGCCCGGTATATCAGAACTCAAGCATAGCCGCTGTTCAATGGAAGGACGGTTCTCAAAACAGTCAGTACAGAGTCTACTTTCAGCACAATAACAGCAGGATTATAGAGGCAGCCTGGTCAGGGAACGCCTCAAATAACTGGACCGTAACTGCCATCACCCGCGACGGTGCCGATATCGTTCTGGGCACGTCCATTACTGCCGCCATTGGATACCCGCACGTCAACCTCAGCTATGCCTTGGTAAGCACTGTGGTTTCGATAGAGTAGTCGAGCTTACGCGTGTCTGTATGTTTGTGTCCGCGGACTAATGGTGTATCTGTACGGCCAGGTGAAAAACGTCTACTACTCCGGAAATACTGGCACCATGTTCGAGCGGCAGTCCCCCTATAAAGAGCAAGCTGGAGTCTGGGGCAACGAAGACTTCAGTGGGCTCTACACCACGTCCAAGAACTCTTCCCTCCTGGCTTACTGGTACCAGAGCTTCGATACTGTCTCCCAGATCTTGGCTGTGCTGTTCCAGGAGCTGGGCGCCAACTCGCTCACAATCGGCAAGTACACGAGCAACGGCACGTACGACAACCCCTGGGTAGACACGGCGCAGAGTATTGCCATCCAGGATGGCTCATCCCTGGCCGTCGCCCCCATCGGCAGCCGCCGGGACCTTCGTCTCTACATCGGCGACCCCGACGGGACACTGAAACAGTACCAGTATAACCTGACGAGCGACGCCCTAACCAACCCGATATGTACCTCTCACCCCACCACTTCTTCTTCTCTTCTTCTTCTTCTTCTTCTCTTCTCTTCTTCTCTTCTTCTTCTCTTCTTCTCTTCTTCTCTTCTTCTCTTCTTCTCTTCTTCTCTTCTTCTCTTCTTCTCTTCTTCTCTTCTGCTTCTTTCCTACACAGCACACTGCTAACCCACGCGGGGCTCTGACTGACCCCGTCCTCTCAGCAAGCACCTTCCAGCTCCCGCCGCACACGCCCATCTGCGTGAGCACGCAGGACAACAGGCCGTACTACACGGCGGCGACGCTGCCCGAGTGCGCGGGCGGCGGCGGCAGCGGCGGTGCGGCGCAGGAGTACCTCACGCACCTGATCCTGTTCGCGTCGGCCGGCGGGCGCGACATGTCGCTCGTGTCGTGGAACTGCTCGAGCGGCTTCGCCGACCAGCGCGGCCGCATCGCCGGCTTCCTGCGCCCCGGCCGCGCCTACCTCGGCCTCGCCAACACCCTCGCCGCCTCCTCCTCCTCCTCCTCCTCCTCCTCCTCCTCCGACGACGACGACGACGACGACGACGACGACGACGACGACGACGACGACGACGCCGGCGGCGACGACGACGCCGGCCCCGCCGTCGAGGAGTGGCTGGTCCCGCCCGGCGGCCAGCACGCCGGCTGGGAGGTCCTCGGCTCCGTGCCCGTCAGTGTCACCGGGCCTTAATAGAAAAGAGAGGGGGGGGGAGGGAGTGGAGACGACATGGGAAACGGGGATCAAAGGTGGACTTTGCTTGGCCGTCGTACCATTATAGTTGTTGTTACCACCCCCTTCCCTTTTTAGGATTGATTTGGTTCTTTGGCATATCACTTTTAGTCAAATAAGGAACGGTGCTGTTTTACATTTGGAAGCAAGTCGCCCTGGGTTTATTTGATAAGCTGGTTCGTTGGATGAGTACTTGGGATACGCATGGTTTAAGCTTCATGGTTGGTACTTACAAGCAGGGTGATTGCTCTGTCACCGCACAAATCTTAAACCTGACCTGGGCTCGATGGCTTGACATGGTGGATGGAGAGAAAGCATAACAGGAGATACCTCCCTTTTTCTTTACGAAGCCTGGGCCTTAGCTAGATGATTAAACACCAATGGGGCGGGACTTGCACAGCGGTCGTCAAAGAAAAATGCATACAGCGCACGACCAAGGTCAAAAATAACCATAGAAGCCTAAATGCCTAGGCTTCCCAAGCATGCATATCGCAGGCTCGGTCCGGCTGGGGCTACTGCCTCGGCTATTTGTCTCGGCTTGGGCAGAAGGGGGCGGAGGTTGGTATGCAAATCTCGAGCTGCTGCAGAGGTGGTTCGACCATTGACATCACTCTGAGCCAGAAAGGGCCCTTTCGGCGCGCAGCCGGAAGATTCCCAACGCGTTTTTGGGTCGGGATCCGATGGTTTCTCCTTGAAAATCCCAGATGTTGAATCGCGGGTGCGGCGGCCCGCCCGCAGCAGACCATGCATCCACTCACTCGGGTCTTATTCCATATATCGCTAGGCCTCACTCAGCAAAGAGGCGGGCATCGTGGCCCGTCGTGACGGCGACATGAACCAGGAAAAGCCCGGCCCGAACTAATCACAGACCGCGGAATACGTGCCGGCCCTCTCGGCTCCGAGATGAGAAGGGGTAGCATATCATCGTGGCTGGCTTCGCTCACCCGAGTCCCAGACGGCGGCCGGGCCCTGTCCACAACAACTGGGGGGTTTTAACCCAGCCATGAAGGTGGGAAGTGCGTTCGTAACTCGCGGTTTTGCCGGGTCCGTCTCAGCCGACGGTCGCACGTGAGGCCCACTCAATCTCTGCGGGCTGGCTTTCGGGGGCTCCGCGAGGGCCGAGGCGTGTATCAGGACAGGATGGGATGTGAGAAGTCAGCGGCCATCACATGGCAAACATCATGCACACGGTGGCGTCTAATCAGGAGGGCCCTCACGTCTCTGTTCTCGGAGTCACATCCCTAGCCGTCCGTAGGAAACCGCCATTGATCGACGCCTTCGTACGGGAAGAAGCTGGGCAGAGTTCAAGTGGCCTCGAAAATGGTTGAGCCAGCGGCAGAGATCGATGGCCACGTCCCAAATCATGTCAACCCGGAGACCCCGGGTGCCGGGGGCTCCTTGCGGTCCAGATATATATCTTCTCACGGCCTGCTGGCGGCGCTCGTCATCGTCCTGCTGCGGCTGTGTATACTACACCCCGGTATTTCCTCCGCAACATGCTTACAGCCGAGGACTGGGGTTGCTGCGAACATCCTCATGGCGAGTAGATAGATGACCACCTTCGACCATGGAGGGGGATGCCCGCTTACTCGATTATCAGTTACTGTGCCTGGTGTCCAACATCGTCATGTGCCTCGGCGTCCTTGGCGTGCAGGCCTACTCGCCGTCGGCGCCGGGGACGGCGCCTGGGACAGGGCGGACATGGCCAACTGGTCCAGCGTCGAGCGCACACAGCGGCAGGTCATCGCGTGCGCGAGCCTGCCGCACCTGCGGGGCGCTGGTGGCGGTGATATCGCCTGGGTTCTTTGGGAGCACGTTCGCCGGGGGGAGGGGGGTCGTCGTCGTCGTATGGCTGGC
>LJJS01000370.1:13198-41118 GCA_001447215.1 Diaporthe aspalathi
GGGGGATATGTGTGGCTGTTGAGAACGGCGGCGGCGGGGTTGGGGCCGTTGTGGGCCAGCCGGTGCATCATCACCATCACCATTATGGTGTGGGGGGGGGGGGTTTCATACCAGGCGCTACGGGCACAACTCGTTCATCTAGAGCGTGGATAGGAGGACGGCCGAGAGGCTGGAGGACGGGGACCTTGGACGAGTACGCGCTGGAGGTCCACAGGGAGTCGGTTCAGGACGTGGATGCGGTTGTCCAGAGGGGCCTCGGTGATTTTCAAAGTTTTTTGTGCTCATTTCATTGAAATCTATGATTGTCTATCCCAGTTCCGTGTACTCCTTTCTCCCACAGTGCTTGTGAGCTGTTTCGTTGCCGATGAGGCTCCAGTGATGAAGGCATTGACGCCCAATAAGAGATGTGATCCATTCACATCCTGGGACCCTTCCGATCCTATCCATGCCACCGTCTAATGATATAACTCCAAAACCCTGATGTGACATAAACGTTTGTGTGTGACTACCAGACTCTCCGGTCTGGTGTTTAGGTGCGACAGATACCTCAACCTTGCTCGAAGTCGTTGACACTGTCTGTCTCCCCTCTACATGCGTTCTGCATGCCCAATGATCTCAGTCGCTGCGAGAGCAGCCCCTCTGGCGTCGCAGCACCACTACTGCTACCGATGTTGTGGTTGCCGGCGCCAACGTATGCACTAATCTCACCCTTGGCAAAACTCAAAGGGGCCATGGTGGGCGGGATATCGACAGGCACCGATGTTGGGGCAAGGACCTGAGCGCCGGATAGGCCAGTGCCAATAGGTCGACCAAGAGACAGCCCTCTGTCCTGAAAGCTTGAGGCCCTCGCCTGCAGCAAGGACAGACTGGGCATGGGCTCGCTGGGGTCGAAATGTGGGAACTGCTGGCCAAAGGAGAAGCCGGAGCTCCTCCTCCTGAATGCCTTCTCGGCTGCAAGGCTTGCCCCTGGCCCTGTGGTCTGCGTCACAGACTGGTGCATGAGCCTGATAGGTTTGTAAGGCGTGAACTTTGGCTCGGGGAGGGTGACCTCATTCCGGAGCTTCTCCTTCCCATCAGGCACGCGGTTGGCAAAGACCACTCTGATGCTTTTGTATAGGTAGTAGCGACCTTTTGCAGGGCAGCAGATGTGCAGATGGATGAGGTACCGCAGGGTTGGCCTGTCATTAGTGGAAGGCAGGTTGTCAACAATGGGACCACCGGCAGAGTAACACCGCTGGCGGATAAATGTCTTGGTGCCCGGCTCCATGCCCTCAAGGTCGTACGGCACGAGAAACAATTTCACGGCCGTCTTGTTCTGGTTCTTGATGATGATCTGGACTTGTCCCTTCTCCGGGATACGATAGCTCCCCCCTGGTGGTGCTTTTGGAGAAGCCGACCTCCGCTTAAGCTTGGTTGCTCTCCGTGTGTCGAACCCAGCCGCATCCCCAGCGGAGTTGACATCGGCCATTGTTATGTCCTCGTCCGCGGCCAGCCGTTGCTGAGCGGCTGACGACATGCTTCTCTGATGAGACTTGCGCCTCTGTCTTGAAGTCTCCTCGGGGTTCGGAAGGCAATTCTCCAGGTCGATCTGTCCGACATAAGGGCTCGGCCCATCGTCGATTTTTGACCGCCCGTGAGGTGTATTCACATAGCTGTAGAAGACGGCAGGAAAGGGTAAAGTGACATGGGCCGGGCAACGCAGGCTGCTTTTGCAATTCCCTAGACCTAGGACACCTATTTGGGCCATGAAGTCTAGGGGTTTGGAGGGCGTGGTGGACATACGGCCCCGGAGGATGCTCTCCTCGTAAGATCCGACCATGGAGGTTTGGTGTAAGGGGGAAGACGATTCCAGGCCTAACGAGGGGCGCCTCGAGAAGGCCGAGCCCTGTGGTGATGTTCCTCCCAGCGAGAAGGTCGGAGTGGACGTGAGAGACCTCCTCGGCTGGTGGGCTTGGTAGGTATGTGACGACTCGCGGGGAATTCTTTGCGCTGTGATGGGCACATTCTGATGCGGGTGTAGACCACTCAAAGTCTGCCGCCGAGATACTCTGCTGGGAGTGGGCGGATCCAAGTCTATGTGGCTTATCGGCATAGACAAGTTCAAGTCCTCGTTGCTCTCAGATTGAACCAGGGGGCTCGTGGGATGCTTGTACACGAAACTGGATGATATGGACGATGATACAGATGGTGGCGAGGCCCGGAAGCCATCTGGCGGGTCGGCAAAAGGTATCCTTCTCTCGAATCTGAACGGGGTGAAGTCTCGCGGCGGTGATGTAGCAAAACGGGAGTGTTGTTCCCTGTAGAAGCCCTCTGAGTTCGTCACGTCTTTACTCCCCTCCTGTCCCACTCCGCTGTGGCGGGATGAGGATTCATGTTGGGTGAAGTCCCCGCTGTGAAGAGCCGACCGCGGCCTCTCTATTTCCAGCCCCAGCTGCATGCGCTCCGAATCTTCCGCCTCTTGGGTCTGCGCTGCCAGCCTGTCCTTCTTCGTAGGGGTTGGTAGTGTGGTGGATTCGCTGGAGGCTGGCTGGGGGCTGGTCGGCTGTTCTCGAGAGGCACCGCGGCGGAAGAGAGATTCGAGCTGCGTGGGGAGGTCAGCCAAGCTGCTGCCGGCACAGGAGCCGGGCGGAGCCCAGGCACTCACATGGCGTTTAGGGCTCCATGTCGGGCTCTCGCCCCTCTTCAGCCGCTCAATCAACTCGATACGGTCAGAGGTGGTGTTGGCGGAGTGGCCAGGCTTGGGGGGTGACGGTTCTGGAGCGTCTGGGACCGGACCATCGCAGAGATCTGTTCGGATACTCTCCTCTGAGAGCTGGCGGCTCAAGGATATGGGCGGGGTGTGGGCACGCAGAGAAACATGCAGCGGGAAGGGCTGGGCCACTGGAGGCTCTGACTGAGGCGCTGGAACGTCAACTTCGTCGAGATTCTCCTGGAATATGGGCATCTTGGTGCACGTGCTGTAAGGTCTCTCTGCTGGGGCCGATAGAGAAGGTCGATATCTTGTTGGTAACGGCAGGAGTGCAGAATAATTAAAGGCTCAGCGTTGACCACCCGAGGTCCTTTTCAGAACCTTGGGTGGCTTGAGAACAGAGGCGGAGGTCCAAAGTTTGAAGGGCCTAGAGGCGGTCGTCACAATGGGCCTGGCTGGTCGGTCATTGGGGATATCCACTGCCGTGCCGTAGGGATAGGCGACCGGGTAGAGGATCCAACGCTGCAGGTGCCGCCACCAACAAGGAGGCGTTTCTTTTTTTGGGTGTCCTGCTGCAGGGCCGAGGCGGGTACGTTGGTGGCATGGGAATCAGATGCTTGAGGGGCCCGCGGCACTCGAGCGACGAGGCGAGAGAGAGCCTGGGTCAAAGCCGAGGAGGTGTCTTGTCTGCCGGCTTATCGTGGATTGGGGAGGGGGGAACTTGCGAGAGGAGGTCACGGGCACAGCATCAACGGCAAGCCGCAGGCACTAAGTAAAGGCGACACGCCGGGCGCGGGTGGGTGGTTGCAGGTTTGTCGGACCAGCCGTGCAGTCTGCCTGTATTTGCGTGTTTGTGTTTGTGTTTGTGTCTGTGTTTGTGTCTGTGTTTGTGTATGTACAATAGGTAAGTGCAGCATGCAGGAGAGTGCAGCAGAGAGAGTGTGTGTGTGAGGTTGAGTGTCTGTGGAGAGTGAGTCAAGTGAGGTGACGAAGACATGTCGTCTGTTGCAGCAACTTGCAGGGGAACATGCACATGCACATGTGGGGTGCTTGGGGCCCCTGGCCCTGCTGAAGTGGCCCCCCGAGAAGCGGAGTCGAGCATCAAGTGAACCCTGCCAAAACCCACTAAATGGTCCCCTCTTGGCCTGATGGATTCCGATCCACAGGGTCACAATGACAAGCCACACAAACACGCACAAGCACACACACCAACGCCTTCCCTCATCTGGACGCCTGGGCTGCTGTCCCGCCTCCTGCTCATGCGAGCTCTTCCGAGGAGACCTGGAAACCTTAGCCGTGGTAACACACTAATTGTTACTACACTAGACCTAGACTAAACTCGGTCAGCGTCTCTCTCTCACTCTCTTGCATCCGCAGCCATTCATTTCACCATGCATGGCGTGGGATTGAAACAAAACTTATTAATGGAGCATTGAACGAGACCAACCAACACAAAACGGCTTTGCGGCATTTCGAGTTGACTCATATAGCCAAAACCTTACTCAGCCAAGATCTCATCCACCGGACAGATGAATGTGGGCTGAAATCCTCCCTTCATCATCCAGACAGCAGTTACGTCCTGACTGCACAAATGGTGCTGGTGCTATCAATATTAATAACCTGCCTGAATAAAATATCATCCTCTGTGTTTCTATCAGGAGTAAATTTAGAATTCTTTTCATTTCCCAAAGTTTCATGGCTGAGAGCACCACATAGACAGGTCAGGCATGAAGCATAACTAGTTCTCCAACCAGGAGCCTGAGGCACCTTTGAGACGACACCAGATATTTTATACATTCAATGCAGCGACTGCTTCAGGCCCCACCCAACCAGAGGTCGGCTGCTTGGATACTGAGAACCCACTTCTTCGAAGTCCGTCAATCGAATTGTAGCTCTGCCAGTCGCCGTCTCACTTCAGCAAGGTCCCATTCAACCAAGATGCGATCCTGAGACTCGTTCATCTTCCGCTTCACAAACACCTCCATCATCTGCTGTTCCCCCGGGCTTAGGAGATGCAGCCTCGTCTGCCACAAATCCTTGTCCAACACCTCTGGGCCCCGCGGACCAAAAAACCGCCCGTCCAGGAACGTCCAGAAGACAGCATCAAACGCCCAGCTCTTCCGCGCCGCGTAATTAAGCCAGAAGCGGCCGGTCTCCCAGCTCTCCTTCATGTGTGCCGAGAGGGGCAGCCCGTCAAGAAAGGCCGCCCCATCTTCCTGGTCCTCCACCGCCCTCAACCAGATCTCCAACTGCGGCTCGTAGGCCTCGCTCCATCCGGCGACCCCACCCGGCTTCCACATTTCTGGCGTTTCGAACAGGAGCCACCAGGGCGGATCGAGCACGAACTGAGCTGGCGCTGCGTAGGTGAGCTCCCAGTCGATCATAGCAGCCAGCTTATCGTCCTGCTCTGCGCGGTCAAGTAGGGCATTGGACGGCCGGAAGTCGTCGCACCAGAGGCGGAAGGAACCCGAGCCGTTGGGAGCCGGAAGTCTCGGGCGTCTAGCTGCTTTAACAAAGGCAGACCAGTTGTCCTGGGCAAATCCGAATGTCGACAGGCGGCCCTGTTTGGCCAGCCTGAGAAACAGCTGGCGAGATACGTATTTGTTCCGACAGTCGTCTTCGTCCGAGACAAGATCATTGTGCTGAAATATGAGCTGTGCTAGGTGCATAGTGGCCAGTTGCACATACCACTCATCAGCCGTGGCAAAAGTGGTGTCTTTGGCGGGGAAGACGGCTGCTGGAATATTGCCAAGCTGCACCATGCTGCCCATGTTGAAGGCGAGAGGTCGGCCGGCAACCTGGAAGGCCCCGTCAACCTCGAGCAGAGACCCGATGCGAGGGAAGGTGGGCTTGGCGAGCTCCAGGAGACACGATGCCATGATGCCCCACAGGCTTCTCAGCTTGCACTCAGGGAGCTCCAGGTTCAGGGCCGGTGTCAGGGCCGGGTCCCGATCAGGAATACAAAGAGGTTGTGTTAAATTGCCCCGATTCTCGATACGGCGGAGCATGAGGAACGGCCCAATGCTCGAGTCTGCGCCGTAATGTAGCACCTGGGCAACGGGGATGCGGGTGTTGGCCCTCACGTATTCCGCCGCTGCAGCCTCGTAGAGCACCTTTTCGTCGGGAAACTGAGCTGCTGCAGGCCATGGTACCCGCACCACGACGTCGGATGACGAGTCCTCTTCTTCGAACCGGATCCTGTAGTGGATGTTCAAGCCTCCTGTGATGATGGTTAGGGTCTTCGCAGGTTTGTCGCACTTTTCTGTGACAAATGCTTCGACGCGGCAACAGAAAGATTCCTTCCGCAGTTTCTTCTCGGACTCTTCTTCTGCAGCGTCGCTCTTATCCCATGCGACATCATCGAAGTTCTGCCGGCCCTTGTACATTTTGGATAGGGTTTGCGTTTTAGGATCAAGGTTCGCTCTTTGCTGAGAAGACAAATTTGAGGTAGAGCAACGATCCAGAAACCTAAAGCGAAGTTGAGGCGTGATTAAGTATATGTGTGCTGAACTCACAAACGGCGGGGCCGACTTGAACTTGCATACTCGCAGGAAGAGGGGTGTTCCCCAAACAAGCTTGGTCACTCGGTACGCAGATGGCAAGCAGATTTCCCACCGCCTTCAGCGCCGCACGTTTGCAGGTGCCCGTAACAATTTGCTCCCAATAAGAGCTCCAATGCGCTGCGCCACAGGAGGACGCCTTCTTAGGCAGCATTTGGTTGAGAAGGGTGGATGGAAAAAGTATAAATCATGGCGATTACTCCCGTGTAACTATTTCGACTTCCGGCCAGTTAAGAACTCAAGTTTTCCATCAACACCACGATAACTATTCATTCTTGTTGATATCCATCTCGTTTTTGTCGCCCTTCCCAGCCACGATTCAAGCTTGGAAGCAGCACTGTGCTCTGCGGTGCCTTATCTACACATTTTCCACAACCAGGTATGCGATTACATACCTTCCCTGCAGTCCCCGAATTTATCCTCTGCTGACGTTTGGGATGTTTTCCTCCAGACATCAAATCCACTTCATCATGTCTGGCAACAGAGACGACAGCCTCGAGCGGGAACTTCAGAACGAGGATCTTACAGTGGCCGCCGGCGAGCGTAGCAAGGAGAAACGCGAGAAGGCTAAAAAGAAAAGGAGTGCGAGCGGCGTGAAAAGGAGACACAGGCAGACATGAAGCAGATGATGCTCGACGCTGGCCAGCGCAGCAAAGAGAAGCGCAACAAGAAGTGATGAGATCTCGCTGTGGATACATTTCGTGCAATTGCAATACCGAACTTAGAGCAGTGGGCAAATATCTACAAACATTGCTCTCCAGCTAGCACGGGTGATAGCTTATCCGCCAACGTACCGAGTGTTTTTCAAACTATTCAACAATTCCTTTGACTAGTGCTAGAATTCCAGAATCCTATGGAGGCAAAACAAAATCAACATAAAAGTAAGCGAGAACTAACAATCTACAGAGTAACGCAAGCGACCGGTGGCCTTCGGGAGTGAAGGAGTTTTCGGCGCACTAGAACTTGAGGGCCTAATTGAACATGTCATCCCACGTCACCACCTCATCCATGGCTTTTCCGGAGTCACCCCGGAGTTGCAAGTACTTGATTCAAATTTCCAGAAACCTTCTCTCGCTTTGAGGTTTCCAAGTACCATCATCTTGACCCAGTAAGTAGTTGACCTTATTCCTGCCCATGAGTTCAGTCAGAAACTGATCTAGTACGGGAGGCAAATCTGGTCGATCGCCGTTTGGTCAATCTTGTGTTTTAGTATGTTGCACCATTACCCTGAGCTTCGCTCGCGTTTCTCAATCCTCATGGATACGCGGGGGACGAGGCGAAACCGGATGTATATCCCAGCCAAAAGGCCAGACATACAGCGAGAAGCCGACCACGCTAGACGGAATTGACAAGGGGCTGTCATCACATTCAGCACAGAGAGTGTAGTTCTCCATTCCTCATCTGATCTCCATAGGGCAGAGCACCTGTCACACGGACCCAAGTGGTGGAGGTCAACATGTTCTCTAGGCAACGACTGTGGGTCTACGGGCGGCACAGAAGGGATTTCATTATCCAGGGACGAGCCGCCTACGTATTTATGAATGGGATGTGAGGAACGCCATTATCTGACTCTGCGAGGAAGATCCTGGGATCATTGGCCCCCTTAAGAATCCCCTTAGAGATAATCATCGTTTGAATATACAAGCCCTTCATGCACACAAGTCCTTGTGACAACAGTTCAAGAGGGGCTGAATGAAAGTGGACCGTCGCCGTTTGTGCGCCTCCATGGTTTGGCATGGGTCCAATCATTGGCATTTCGAGGACAGGTATGATTGCATAGATACTTAAGTACACATGCAACCCGGGAGCAAACATTCGAGAAGTGGGCACACAGCAGGTATCCCACAAAGCCCAATCAACTCAGCGATATCCTGCACACTATAGTTTTCTTCTCCTGAATAAATTGTATCTCAAATTCATGGCGTTGTGAAGCTAGAGGGTTGAGATACGGGTGGGGAGTCTTCGGGTGGTGTACGTATCTAACAAATATGTCCTCTCATATAGCCTTGCGCATGAAATATATATCACCTGGACTTTACTACTTCTTTAAAACTAAATGATTTGTCTTCTCATATTTTGCCTCTTCACGTTGATCGACAGTTATATTCAGATGTAGAGAAAAAAGTAACTTTATTTCAAACCAGGGCCAGTCCCGTCAAGATCAGAAACATGCTTGAGGAAATGGAAACGGGGCTGTCATTGTACTCAGCGCAGAAATTGCATTTTACCGTTATTAATTTGATTGACAATAGAGTTCTGTAGGCAGAGAGTGGACTGAATGATGATGAAATGTTAGGGTACACATTCCGTCGAGGTCTCGAGCTGGGGCTCATCTATAAATAGTCATCAACATCGGGGCCAGGAGTGACTATATACGTATGAACATTGATCCTTAACCAGGTATGTTATGAACATAGGAAGTTCTTGCTATGTGGCATGATTTGCAGCACTGGGCCCCATAGATTAAGGACTAAGTGAAAATGGATCACCCAACATATTATAGAGGGCATGCTTTGCCGAAGCCACAGAAGGGCTCCAATGCAAGAGATGAGATCTTAAAGGAATAGAATGGCTAGAAGGAGGAAGTAGGGCAATCATTTTCACAATGCTATGATCATAAATGAATATCTATAACGAAGGGAGTGGATTTATGGCTTGGAAAGATAATCTTATGATCTTGCCAGGCAAGAGTATGCAGCACACTGAGCCCCGCAGCAGTAGAAACTAGGCTGTGCCAACAGGTGCGTAGAGCGACTTCGAATGAATCCAACATGCCCAGATGTGCTCGGAAGCCAGAGGTACATGGTACACATGTCATACAATCGCCAAAGCCTAGGGGCAAACATCAGGCATAGGAGTGGGCATTGGCAATGTCCCGGTGTCCCCGTGTCCCCTCCGTCTGTGTTGGTGTGCATCTCCAAACTTTTAGAACAAGCTGAATAAAGGGCGTTACCTGGCCCAGCTTACTGAAATATCTCAAACCTCTTGACGCTGCGCTAAGGACATTCCTATTAATTTCATAGACCAGCCACTACTTAGTACCTGGGTAGGAACTGTTGGCCTGATTCTAGGAGCAGGCTAACAACCATCATATCCGCAGAATCTCATCAAACTCCTCTTCTCTATCAAATAAATCTCGTGAGTCAGGTCCAGTTGGTTTAATGGCATGGCACCTCGGGTGAGTGGCAGCAGCACCGAGGAGATGGTGGTTCGAGTCCACCACTGGATCAAAATTTTTACCTTTTAAAAATACAGACAGATGATTAAATCTCCGAAGTGTCTAGCTCTTAGCTCTCTTGCTAATGACTATTTCACGGGAACCAAGCTTTATATATAGGGAGCAAACCTCCAGATCAAGTCCGGTTGGTCTAATGGCATGGCGCCTTGGGTGGTTGGCCGCAGCACAGAGGAGATGGTGGTTCGAGTCCATCACTGGATGATTTTTTTCGCCTTTATTTCTATTGAACTTGGTGAACAATTTCTAATGTGCCTTGTAATGGCAGTGGCTTTTGGTAGCAATTCAATCGTTATCAGACTCGTCAATGTTACAACACATTATCCTTAGTCTTGGTCTAGCTGAAAATTCCTCGTGCCTTGCTTTCGTGGGAATCTATGGATGATCATTTTCATGTCTTATAACGACATACACACATTCCAGTTGGCAGGAATAATCTGATTCAAGCACTGCTTTAATCACAGGTCACATGCCTCCTTTGTGAGTATTTTACCTGTTGATGTCAGGCAGGAGGAAGCCTGGCAGGTGGGCAGTATGAACCTAGGAATGTACCAATAATGGCTGTCACACATATTAAGAATTGGAAAGTGAGTTCATTTTTCGTTTCTAAAGTTTCTGATCTCCTGGACAAGAGGAAAGTTGTGACCTCGGACAGGATGCATCTCAAGCACCCAATTGCCCGTCAAACTCAGAAATTTGGGAGTCCGTCCGATGCCCTTGCAAAATGAACTTCATGACATTGTGTCTCTAGTCCTGTGAAACTTGGAACAAAAGAGGTAAAGGGATATAAGTCCCCAGTCCCGATACCCTACAAAGGCTATCACCTGATGCACCTGCTTGCCTGCCTACAAGGATGAGCGACATGACCGTAGCCGGCCGAGGGCATCTTATTCACCCTTATCTTATCAGTCTGTACCCAATCAGCAGCCAACTCCGGACCCACTAGCCTGGCGGGGCCTGTCTTACCGCTTGCTCTTTTCAGAGCTTCTCGGCCTCGCCGCCAAAATTTACACCAGCAGAATCTCAAGAAAGTCAACCGCGACTCGAAGCAACCCGTCAAGCACTCTCGAGACATTGCAACCACCTTGATCACATCCAAGCCTGTTAGGTAGGCAGTCGCCATCATGGGTCGCCGGCCTAACCAGGTGATCCAGGAGTACTTCAACCGTGGGCCCAAGCTGGCCGATAATTCCAATAGGTGAGCGATGCTGCCCGTGTCCTTGCTGTCGCCTCGCGCGCTCACCGCCGACGCTTGGAGTCGGCCGGCCACCTGGGGGCCTCGCAATCTCGGCTGTTGCAGCCCGACTAGTTCCACTGCATAGACTAACCTTCGTTTTTGCAGGTACCCTCAGACTTGCAAACTCTGCGGCGAGAACTTCCCCAAGGGCCGAATCGACAGCCTGACCACCCATCTGACGAAGCGATGCCCCGCAATCTCCGAACAAGAGCGCATACGCGCCTGCCTTTTGCTCAACGGCATATCGGCAGCTCGGACTCCACGGACTCTGCAGGCACGGCACCAGCAGCCGCAACAGGTCCAGCAACATTCGGGCCCGCAGATGGAGCTTCCATTGATGCAGCCTCACCAGAACTGGACACCGCTCGAGACTCTGGCGGAGGTTTCTAGGAGGCAGATCGACCATTTGAATGAGTACGGCGGCGAGAACACACAGGCACAGCATGGTTCTCTTGAGCCTTTCCCGGGCACTTTTGCCCTGGGCGGCTCCAGCGCTCTTGAGCGTCCTGACATTCAAGAGCAATTCACTGTGGAAGACCACTCCTCTCCTTATGACGAGCATCAGACAGATGGAGGACCAGGTAAGCGCATAGACCAGTTACTCGGAAGACTCGTGTGGTCGGATCTGACAGTTCCTACAGCCAAGGATGTGCCTGGTGGCGAACAGAGCATGACAGAGCACATCCAGGACCGACATGAGCACAGCGCGACACCCACCGAAGCTCCCAATCTGAGTGTCGCTGCGGCAGCAACCGCCAGGCTCAGCAATGCGATGCTGGATCCCACTCTTTTCCTCAACCACAACCTCGGCGAGGATCTTGCGAGAGCCATAGAGACTGTGCAGGACACCGAAGCTACCCCTGGCCCGGCTCCAGTTGCTGCTGCTCCCCAAGACCACGGCCCACCGACGAACCCCGACCATGTATCGCCGCCTCCACCACTTACTCCACCTCCAGCCTCGCAGCCCGGAACACAGCAACCCTGGGGCGAGATCACGTACATGGCGAACACGCCTCTTGCCCCACCGACTGGGCCCAGCCATCCACTGCACGGAGTTCCCCTGTCTAGCAGATCGGTCTTCCGGGTGGATCAGAACGGCTCCAAGTCAAGACATTCGCGGGCGCGCTTCGATGAGCAGCGCAGAAAAGAGGTTCAGCAAGTTCGGAAGATTGGTGCGTGCATCCGCTGCAGGATATTGAGGAAGACCTGCTCTCAAGGCGACCCCTGTGATACCTGCCGCAAGGTGCTTTCTCCTCGGATTTGGCGTTCTGGCTGTGTCCGTACAAAGTTCACCGATGAACTCAATCTCTATGATGCTGGTGTACAGATTGTGCATTCCCAGAAGCAGATCAATGGCTTCAAGTCAACACTGAACTTGGACCACCCTCCTGTGGTTCTTCAAGCGTCACATTTTCCGGGTGAGGGCTCCGCGATCATGGTCGACATACTCCGCGGCACTAAGCCGAAGGAGCCAGGCGCTGAACTTCTTGCGGAAGATGAGCGGTGGGCAACGCCACAGATGGTGATGATCAATGACCAAGAGGAGCTTTCTGGCAAGATGGAGGCCTATGTCAGGGATCAGTTGCCCGTTTTTGCGCAAAAGGAACGGGCGCAATTCTCGCGCATCACCGTGGAGACAGCTCTCCAGATTGCTCGCGACGCCGACGACAGGAACCTGAGGCTGGCCCTCGAGCTTTGGGGATTTGTGGAGGTGATTGACCGGGAGCTTAAGTGGGATCTCGAGATCTGTCCGTCCCCTATGGCTCAGGTGGATGGGAGACCTATCACGCAGGAAACCGATGCAGAGCTGTCCAAGACTTTGTGCCTGCAGCTGACAGCGGCTGCGGAACGGAAGGCATCGACGACCAGCAAGATTCTTCTCACACACATACAACGGGACCTGCAAGACGCGAGGACCAAGATTGGACACGGGATGTTTTTCACCATACTGGTCCTGCTCATCTGTGTGGAGAAGTCGACCTGGGCCTTCAAGGCCTGGGAGGAGATGAGCAAGACCATCAACTGCTGGCCTCTGGAGCGGCTTCCAAGCGAGTACACCCAGCAAGGCTACAGGATCTCCGAGCTCCTGGGCATGCTGTTGGGCATCCGGAGGGCACTGCCAAAGACTGCGGTTCGAGAGAGCGACGGAATCATCATTGTGGAGGACCAAGACCCCGTTCTGCAGTCCTACTTTGAGCGCATCAATTTGAGAGGTAAGCCTTTCGTCCGTGTGCCAGCATTCAAGACTAGTACTAACAATCATACCAGCTGCCGATGTTGTCGCCCAACAACGGCACGCGCCGTTCTCCGCCCTGGACTCGCGGACACTGGAGCTTCATCTCTGCTCGAACCTGCTCTTGCCCTACCAGGAGGCCCCCCAGGGCCCACACCAAGATCAGGGCATCGGGAGCAACGGAGGCACCAACGTCCCAGACCATAACTACACCCACGAGCCCAGCCCGGCAACCCCTTCGTCGGCCACGGCGCCCGCGCTCCCCGAGGCGACCGGCTTTTCTGGAGCCTAATAATACTTTTGGGGTGGGTGATGAAGCCTGGCCGACGGGTTCTCTAAGAGACCAACCAACAACACATGGTCTGATTTTGATCGATTTGCTATTGGTTACTGCCGGGGTTGACAATGCATCGCATTTCCCAAGGCACGACCGGCTGCGAGGCGTTGTGGCAGAAGGAGTTATGGATACAGAAAAAAACAACATCGGGAAACGGTAGACGGATTGTCTTGCCTCTATCCCTTCTCAGGGGTTCCCCTCTCAGGGAGGAAAATGCTTTGGATGCATGCATGCCTACCTCCAACGGCAAGCTGTTTTTGATCGCTTGCATTAAAGTTGGCTTCGGCGCTTCCTCCTCCTCCTTTTTCTTTTTCATAGTTCTCTTTAGGCGAAACGGAATACCCCCCTGGAGGTCGCTCACTCGGCGTTATAGACTCCGATACAATTCAGTGAGAAGACAACGTATTGTAGCAAAAATTGATAGACTGGTTTTCCTTATTTATTACTCTCCCACGAGATGTACATGGTGATCTCTGTTTTTCTCGGCGTGATGATACTGTATTTCAGCCGGTCAGCCATAAAGCAAAAACTTCAGGGTGTGTGCTGGGCTCCCGCTCTCAACGCCAGTCACAATGGAACGCCATGCTGCGAACAGGCGAGTGAAGCCTGGTTCTAAGGGGCGCTCTACTCATAATAATAACGCCAGGCTTTGCACATGCAGAATCGCGCGTAGTAACGTCAGGGGCCGTCGCCACACGAGGCGATCTCGCTTCACCGGTAGGTAAGCCAAAGGCCGTGTCGGAAACTCGAATGTCAAAATCGCCGGAAAATTTCGATTGTGTTCTTTTCATGTTACGTCTAGAACGCCTTGCCATGCCCATGCCGCGTTTGTGTCTGTGTCCCTGACCGATGCCGGACCCTGGAGAGAACCGCCATGTATGTATGTATGTATGTATAAGTCGCTCGCTACGCCAAAAGAGTTAAAGTTTTGAGAAGAAAAAGAAGAAACAAAGCGAATAACAGCGCAGAACACTCAGAACAGCCTGGACCCTCGTTTATAATAGAGACGATTTGAACGGAACAACAAACGTTCGGGGGGTATCAAAAGCCTTCTCTCCCAAAACAGGACACGAGAACCTTAATACTTGCTGGCATGCTCATATACTCCCTCCCGGCTCTCGCTCGCCCGCCGCCGCCAACACACATCCCCCCCCCNCCGCCCCCGGTCTCCAGCCCACCTAGGCTACGAGAAGAACTCGTCCTGGGCCTTATCCCACGGGTTCCGGTGGACCTCGTCGGCGGCGCCGTCCCCAAACGGCGGCGAGGCGGCGGGGGGCGAGGCGCGCTCGTCCTCCTCGTGGGCCTCCTCCCAGGCGCGCGAGCCCTCGGCCAGGGGGCCCTCGTTCTCGACGTCCTTGACCCGGCCGTCGTAGCCGGTGCGCTCGGCGGCCTCGAGGTACTCCTCGGTGACGGTGGTGAAGTCCTCGTTGGCGGTGCCGAACCCGGAGGGCCCCGTGTCGTCCTCGTGCGGCAGGGGCTCCTGGGTCGCCCTGTCGCGGTGCTGGCGGTGGTCCGGGTCGTGGACGATGCCGCCCGTGGTGGGGATCGACTCCCTGCGCTTGCCCTTCTTCTTCTTGGTGGCCTTGGACTTGATGAGGTCTGCGCTGGGCGGCCTTGAGCCCTGGGACGGGCGCGTGGTTGACGGGGATGATGAGGATGATCGCGGCTCGATGTGGGGGATCCGGGCGAAACTGGGCTGGGGGGTTGTCCAGAGGTCTCGGGAGGGCTTGTTGGCCGTGATGACGGGGTACTACAGGCAAGTCAGCATCTCTCGGCACTGAAGGATAAGCGACCATGTGCACACTCACATTCCAGTCACCGAATTCCATCTTCTTGGCCTTCTTGTACAGATCTTCTTCACCTGGGTCGAGACCCGGCTCCTCAAAGTCGATCGTACCGTTCGTACGCGATTGGGACCTTTCCCGGCTCGACTCGCCGCCCTGCAAGAGGGACGTGTGCTCGTTTATCTCATGGGGATTTGGCAGCCAGTACTTCCCTCTGCCCCCTCTTTCGTAGCGCATGCCCGCCTTCAACCGTGCTAGTCTCGATTTAGAGGCCTCGTGGGCCAGGACCTTGTCGTTGGAGTCGAACTGCCGGTACTTGTACTTGTCTCCACTAAAGGTCTCCTTTGTGTCCTCGATTAAGTCTCGAGGACCAAAAGCGTCTCGTACAGCGTACCATACCGGCATTCGCGCAGCAGACAGCCTGTTATCGGCATAATCGTGCCATGAGAACGCGTACCAGTGCGCGACAGCAAATATCGGCATCTCGATACAGATCAGGGCGTCCTGGATGGCCGCTGCCAGATTGTCCTGGGTGTAGCCCTCGACGTTGTCTGGAATGGCGCCCAGCCAGACTAGAATAGACAGGGCGAAGCCTTGCCAGTAGGACGCGAAGATGATGAGCTTGATGCACAGGAACTTGGGCATGGGCCTGAAGGGCTTCAGGTCATCGTGCATACACACCCAGAACAGGCCCAGCGAGTACAGACTCAAGGTGACGCTGATGTTGTAGATGATGCCGCTCCATAAGTAGCCAGAGCTCAGGTCAATGTAGCCCTCCTTGTACGTGCCCGTGGCCTTCATCACGATGGCCGAGATGCCCAGGATCGGCTTAAGCCACGCGTACTGGAGGATGCCCCTCTTGATAGCCAGGAAGGTGTAGGGGTCGGATATGTCGACGGGCGAGAGGACGTGGTCGAGGGGCCACAGGTGGTTAACCGGGGCTCGGCCGTGGGTCATGATGATCAGGCTCCGCTCGCCGCCCAGGTAGTTGATGAGGAGCTGGAAGAAGGTGTAGATGGTGAAGGCCTCGTACACGTCGCGGATCGGGTCGAGCCATTGTGCGGCGGAGAAAGATACGAGACTAACCCACGAAGAGATGGAGTAGATTGGCACCCTGGCAATGCCACTTAGTCTTTATGCGCGTCGTGGAGGACCTGGGGAGGACGACCGGCGGACTTACATGAGCAAGATGCGGACGACATACCGCTGCAGGAGCGGCTTTCTGTAGTTCTTGCTATGGTCATGTCAGTCGTTTGGCCTGGATAGGAGGTTTAGGGCTTCCGAAGGTATACGTTTGGAGCCATGTCGATCTGCCTGGTATGTTAGCTCAAGAACTCGAGGTCTCGCACGAGAGGGGGTTGCTGTGGACTGAAGAGATGTCTTGAAGGCGTACACTATTGAGAAGAGGGTCGCGGACAAGGACGCGACACCAGCGACCACCGTGGTGGCGTAGGTGAGCTTCTGGCCAGTGCCTCCGGCCATGGCTCCATGTGCTTGCTGGCGGAGCAAATGAAACGGAGGAGGGTGGAATCAGCAAAAAGCAACAACCCTAAGAGGTCATCGCCCGTCTTTGGGCGAGGCGAGGATGTCTGGAGGCGACAAAGGTGACGAGGGCACTACGTAGCCGTGGTACCGTAGGTACCTCCTGATAGAGGGCAGCTGGTGCAGCTACTGCCTGCCCGCCCAGACCCGTGCGGAGGCAGGCCCGCGCCAAATTTGGAGTCTAGGGGTCTTCTCCACTGATTGGGCGGCCGCCTTTTAGCGGCTTTATAGGGCTGGAATACGCGTATTTAGGTCAGACAATGGCCGGCTCTTGTTTCCGCGTTGCATCAGACCACAGAGACGTGACCTCAATCAATTCTCCTCTGAAGGTATGGAGTGTTATATTCAAAATGGGGCATGTGGAATTTTAGCCCTTTGTTTCAACCCTTTCCAGGACGGGGTCAATCTGCCCAGAAAGTAGTTACACAGCAGACTGGAGGGCCTGAGGAGCAACTTGGTGATAAGTTTTGCTTGCCATATGCTCGGGGAGGACTAGGATGGTGGGTATTTACTTCCTGTTAGATGGGGGTTATTTCGAAGATGACGGGAGGAGTGCGTCCTTACGATAAAATAAATCAGCCAACAATGGATGGCAAGGATAGGTATAATACCTAGGGTAGCAATTTGAGTTCAAGGCAACGTGTTTCTAGTCATTAATCAAGTGTCCAGAGAGAGATGTACTAGATGTGCTCTTTTTGCTTATAGCATCAGTTATGAAACCACTCATCACTCAACGCATCAAAAATGATACATCAAACTCGCTACCTTGATGTACCTCGAGTTATGTCCGTATCGAGCTTTTATAGACCCTAAAACCATTGAATTTGCATAGGAATTGGACTGCGTTCAGCACGGGTAGCAGCCGAACTTGAGCCGGACTTCAGCGGACCTGTGAGCACGGGCGGCACGTCACCTAGTCTACTGCGCAGTGTGTGGTGCGCACAGGTGCATCCGGGCATATGCAGCTGCCAGCGACCCCTGTCCATGTCCGCCCATTCAACTGCCTGGGCAATAATCTGGGGAATGAAGCAGCTCGACGACGCGACGGCCTTGAAGCACCAGCGAACCACTGCGCATCCAATTGAGCCTCTGCAGAACGACAATCCAACCCCTACAGGCTTCTTCTGTGTGATGCGACCCCGACCATCCCACCACGCTTTGGACTGAGAACGGGCTGGCATGGAATAAGGCATGGCGACGGTAGTCAGCTTCCGAACAGCTGCCAGAGGTTGGGAAGCACCGAGGGCTGCCACCACCGTCGGCGACACCCAGCGCAGCTAGCTGAGACAAGCCCGGGGCCTGTGGCGAGTTCAAGATGGACAGGAGCCCACTGGTCGAAAGCCCCTTCGAGAGCTCGCCTTTTAGCGGGTATGTCACTCCTCGCCTCGTCCCAATTTGGCGGCCACTTCCTCGGGCTGTTTGTTGTACTGACACAGCATTCTCATGCAGCATATTCCTCGCCTGGTGCCTGGCCGCAGTCGTACTCTCGGTCTTCTTCCTAGGCTACTTCAACAGAGCAGTCGCCTCGCTCGTCTCCCTACTGCTCCGATCCTATCTCTGGAACGCCCACGGCATATACATCGACATCAAAGCCCTCCAGATCTCTCTGCTAGCCGGTCGCATATTCATCAAGGGGCTCCGATACCACGGCAACAACGAGACCTTCTTTGTGCACGATGCATACATAACATGGTCATACTGGCAGTGGAGGGTCCGAGATGCGGACATCGAAAGGGCGAGGGCTGGCCATGGGCAAGGGCAAGGCAAAATTGACAAGAACGCGAAGCTGCCATGTCGGGTCAATGTTGTCATGTCTGGGCTCGAGTGGTTCATTTACAACCGCAGCGCTGCCTATGACACCATACTGGCCGGCTTGGTCGACGAGGAGGCGTCCACCTCGCATGCGCCGCAAGAAGAGGAGCAGTCGAAGCTGAGGAGACGACCCGACAAAAAATCAAACGTGCCTCCTCGGGGCTCACCGCCGCGGAAGTCCACCTCGAACCAAGCAGAGTCAGGAGAGAGTAGCATGAATGGCTTCGGAAAGCCCAAAGCGACCTTCCAGTCTTCCAGCTCAAACGATGACAACGTGGCGGATCCGGACAGGCCGGGGTCCAAAGACGAGCTGCCGCTCTTGCTTCAGTTTTACCCCATCAATCTGCAGTGCAACAAGGCTGCCGTGGTCATGGGGAACGACAACACGCAGGCCATCATGATAGTCAATGCCAAGGGATTCTCCGGCGAGATCGATGCAAGTGTGACAGGCACGCCCGATCCGTACCGCCAGATCTACAAGATTAAACTTGACAGCCCGGTCATCGAGATGAGGGAGAATATGGATTATAAAGAGGGCCAAGCCGACAGAGCAGTTAGGGAGAAGCAAGTGGCAAAGGACTCCGACCCGCTGCCCAGGCGCTCGTTCTTCCGACGCTACCGACGTAAAGCCCTATCTCAGCTGCGGGATCTGGTTCCCTTCTGGAGATCATCCGTCGAGTCGTTCTCTCCGGGGGAACGCACCCCAATTGCCACAGCGGACAGGCAGGTACCGGGCTCCAGTCATTGGCAAGGTCTCTCAAGGTATCTGGATGACCTCGAGCGGAATGAACAGTTGCGATGGGCTGGTGTGGAATACGCAGCGGTAAACACCATCATGGACACGCCAGAGGCCACCATTACAATCTACTGGGACACTCCAGCCTTGGTTGCGCCCCGGCGGCCCGGCACCGTCGAGAAAGCAACGAGGTCAGACGATGGAGGAAATATCAATGGGGATGATCCGCCTGCCTGGGGTATTAACTTGTCAATCAAGGGCGGCTTCGTTAATTACGGGCCGTGGGCGGATCGCCACCGTGCGGAACTGCAACGCGTATTCTTCCCGGGCCTCTGCAAGGACTCCCAACCAGCCGAGAGGCTTCCGATCGGGGCCAGCCGGGTTCCCACGCAGTTCAAGCTGTACGTTGAGCTCGATGATGAGGTGACGCTCCGGGTGCCCATCCGGGAAGAGTCGAAGAACTGGAGGTTCAGAGGCAAGGAGCCTCCCATGAGAACCGATAAGGACCGCGACAAACGTAGCACGAGGAATCGGCTCAAGCAGTCTGACCAAGGTGCCGCGGGTGCTTTCGAACGTCAATATGGTTGGCTTGATGTTAAGATCGGAGCCAACGCTACAGTATCGTACTCAATGGACATGGTCGCCAATGCCAACGGATTCTCCAGCTCACTTGACCTCGACTTTCCGAAGACCGAGATCACAAGTAGCATCAACCACGAACTGCTGTGGCGATCCGGAAAGCAGCGCATTTCCTGTGACCTCTCTACGCCCCTCAAGTGGAATGCTCTTCGTCAATGGCGGTTTGACATTGCTACTGACGCCCTAGAACTGTTCATTCTCAGAGACCATATCTTCCTCTTGACCGATCTTGTCAATGACTGGTCGAGCGGACCTCCTGCCGAATACCTTGTCTTCACCCCGTTCAAATACTTCCTTGACTTGCATTTGTCGAACCTCAAGCTTTACCTCAATGTGAATGACGGAAACATCATCAACAAGCCAACAGACCCCGAAGACAATGCCTATATCATTCTAACGAGCCCTCTCCTCGAGTCGAGCACGTGCATCTCGCTTGACAAATTCCGTCCGTCTCGAAGCATGATTCCATTCGACGTCCGCGCCGAGGAGGCCTTCATCAGCTTGCACGTTCCGCCGTGGAATACACAAGCGAGCTTTGTCAAGTCGATGTCCGTTGGGCACCTTGAGAACCTGGTTGTTGATGGGCAATACCATTACAATGCTGCGACATCCCCAGCGTTGACAGACACGCTCGTCGTCAACGTCAATGGACAGTCTCCTGTCCTCCACCTCTACGGATTCCTCGTTAGGTACGTCATGAAGTTGAAGGACAACTACTTTGGCGACGACATGCACTTCAAGACATTGGAAGAGTATCAGGAAATGCTTGATGCCAAGGAGAAAAATCCCGATGCGGAAATTGCTGCAAAGCCGCCGTTCAAGAAGTCCAATGACATGGATATCATATTGAGTGTCAGGCTCGATGACCCCAAGCTGTTCTTGCCTGCCAACCTCTATTCCTCGGAGAACAATGTGCAGATTGACGGGCCGAATCTGTCTGCAGACCTGCGCTTCACGAATTATTACATGGATTTGGACTTGGTCATCAGTCCGGTCCACCTGTCCTTGGGACACGGTGACAGCGGCCAAGAAACCCCTCTCAGTGCAACAAGCACCACACAGATGTTCATCGACGGCATCACAGTGTACGGGCACCGGGTCTTCGGATTGCCGCCAACAGAGCCGACGTACCTGTGCAACTGGGACCTAGACATCGGCGCTATTACTGGAGAGTGCACCGCCGACTTCCTCACCACGCTTATGAGGGGAGGCAAGGCCTTTGGCCTCAGCTTTGACGATGACGAGAATGCGTTGGTCCCCAGCTCGTCAGTGATTCTGTACGATGTGACATTTCTACGCGTTTCGGTGCTATCCGTCCGGCTGTGGCTTCACGTTGAAGATGCCGCTTTCCTATTCTCGACCGGCTCGATCGACGTCGACTTCAATGACTGGGCGAGATCGCACTACTCAAAGCGAGCTAATGTCAAGGTGCCGGACGTACAGTTGTCTTGTGTGAACGCCGAGTCTGCGTCCAGGCAAAGATCAAGGTCTTACGATACAGTCGAGACAAATCTCCTGGTCCGAACCAGCATCCACCTCGCAAGCATTGCACGGAAGCCTGACTTCTCAAACGAGCGCAGGCTTCAACAAGAGCTCATAAAACGTGAAGACCAGAGAAGCTTCCGAACCCCTTTCCTCCTCCTCCCAGGTCTCCTCGGCGATTTTAGCCCAGAGCCAATCGACACTGTAGCTCAGCCTGTGCCACCTATACCGCAGCCAACCCTCGAGGATGACGTGCCATATGACAAAGTCTCCCCAGTATCTAGAAGCACATCACAACACTCCACAAGTCTGAGACACAAATCGTCCTTCCTGACTGCTTCAAGTTCAAGCCAAAGCAGCATCAAACGACCGTTGAGTTCTCGGCACTCTTCGCGCCACTCAAGGCTGCCAGAAGGCCTGCGGCCCCTAACCGCAATCGGCCAGCAGAGTCTACATCGCAGAGACCCCTCAGCATCCACCGGCCGTCACTCGGCTTTCTACAGTGCTTACGCAGAGATCGCGGAGAGAAGAGACCAAGTGCACAATACAGTGGCGTTCTCCAGCCAATATTTTGCGCCATACTTTCCGCTCGAGACAGTCCAGCCAGACATCACGGAGACTCTGGAGCCTAGCATTGAAGCACACGACAAACCCGCGGCAGCTGCCACGGCTTTCGAACTAGATGATGTTGACCCGGCCAACATGAAAGAGGACAGCGCGTACTCGAGCGTGGTGGTAGAGCTCCCAGCGGGATTGACAGCCTTTCTGAACCCGATTGCTGTCAAGAACATATCATCACTGATATCTACGCTTCAACCTTCGAACCCAGAGGACATACTTGATTCTTTGCAAGTCGATGCAATGGGCGACATCTTTTCCAAGCAAAGCAAGACGAAGATGAAAGGGAAATTCAGCGATTTGATGCTAAGGATACCCAGTGCGAATCTCAGGTTCGTCAACGTGTCTGAAATGGACTGCTTGGAACCGCCCGAGGAAGAGAAGGATCAGTATGACGCCCATGTGAGCGATCTGGTGTTCACAACAAGGACTCAGAGCTCGTGGGACGATCCGTTCGACTTGGCCAGCATTCAGGAGAAGAGCTCATTCCACGTGAGACTTGGCGTCCTCGAGCTGTCAGCAGCCGAGCGTCTCGCTTTACACCTTGATACGCATGCGGCAGTCAAGGCGCAGGTCGAGAATGTCATGATCTCTATGGGAACCAAGGACATGACCTATCTTGATGGGGAAATCGGGGGTATAACGAGCAGCATATCGTCGGAGAAGATCGAGTATCTCGCATCCCTAATCCACAGAACGACCGCGCTGGCGACTGAACTGGAGAGAGTGTTCAAGCCAACGCTCGCCCGTGAGGGCAGGCTCATCAAGTACTTGACTTATAAGCTTGTGAGCGAAGGCCATGATGCTATTGACCCGACATTTTTGATTCGCCCATCGGCTGTTCTGCGATCTGCGAAGGAACACTTGCGGACCTACGACTCGTGGAAGCTTGCCGCGCGGCTGAGACAGATGTGGACAACACTGAACCCAAATAGCAGAGAGCGGCTTGAGCTGGACTGCTTGGGTTCGGAATTCGAGTTTCCTGCAGACGCTCGGCAGCAAGTCGTGCATGCGTTCGAACGCTGGAGGAACTGGGACCTGAGCACCATAAACCAGTCGGAGCTCATTCAAAATATATTCGGCAAGGATGATAGCACAGAGCCCGCATCAGACACGAAGGACCTGCCATTCCTTGCCGTTATGCGGCTTCGCGACACTCAATTCGTACTCGACCCTGGTCCGAAGCAGAACGAAATCGTTCTCACCGATGTCACTGCCAGGTTCCAGGACAGGAAATCCCCGGGTTTCGATGCCAGCCCAGAGTTTGGCAGCGGCCCGGCCTCCATCACAATGCTCAATCTCTACTGCAGCGAAGCCGCAATCAGGCTCAACTGGGATTTATGCGAGCTCGCCGAGGATGTGCTGAGGCTTTTCACCAGGTTGCAGGACAGGAAGGACGCCAGGTCCGAAGAAATCGCCAAACCTCCCTCGAAGTCGGCTGGCAAGCCTCTGCATGTGGTTGCATCTATCGGCCGGGGCGAGATGGCATTCGATGCTATTAACGTGAATTCTGTGTCTCTTGCCGACGGCATGAAGGCTTCCTTCCTGGTACGGCATGACTACAAAGATGTCACCGATACAGACTTTGTACTCAGTTGCGAAGCCTTTACATCGCGCCTGCGCAGTCACACCCAGGTCATCGGCGTTTTCCAGCTGCTTAATCCAGCTGTGATCATCTCTCACACTTTACAAGCAACGGAAACAACCGATTCTCACGTCATCAAAGCATCGGCCAGCAGCAAAAAGCTTTCGTTTGCGGTCCAGCAAGATCCAATTGGCTTGTTGGAAGTCCTCGACCTCCTGATCAGGGATGAAGCAGCGCAATTGTACCGGTTGAAGAACCATTTGCCATCGTCGCCATCACCAAAGCCGAAGCAGGCGCAGACGAAGATCAAGGACAGGCTGTCGTCGTTCAGGGTGAATATTGCCTTGTTCCTGGACAAGTACGATATCAGCGTTCCTCTGCTGCAGTCATTGACGTATCGTGTGTCGGGCGTCGTGGCTCGTGCTGCAATGGCTGCAAACTTTGGCAAGGAGATCATCTTTGATTTCGACATCAAGGAGAACTCTCATGATATACAGATCAGAGTCAACAACAAGCCACGGTCTCTGTCGCTCCTGCAAATACCTCCAACCAACGGAAGGGTAAAGACCATCATGAGTGAGGGCGAAACCACAGTTGAAACCTATGCGTCAATCGAGCTGATCCAGCTGGACGCTTCGGCAGTGTACAGCTTGCTGAGTGCACTGAATAGGCCTGAGATATCAAGCTCGGTCGATGATATTCAGGAACAGGTGCAGCTTATCCAGAGACACATTCGTGAGACCTTCGATCTGGGCCAGCGGTCTCCTTCTCGGTCACCCTCTCCACCGCAAGTCAACACCCTGGCGGATGAGCCAAAGACAGCTTTGGTGTATATCGCGCATGTCACTTGTGAGGGTCTGGAGATATTTGGGAACTCGCCTCTGAAGTCGACCACAGAACCAATGGCTCATATCCTATTCCATCTGGGCGGCGTGCACCTGCGGATGGGCAATCGCCCAGAGGCCGACAGGCCAATTCTTGACTTCCCAGAGGTACATGTCAACCTGCGACAGATTGAATGGGAGATCGCCAGAGGCACAGAGTCCGATGTCCGAACCTGCGGCAGGTTAGCTTTTGGGGCCCTTATCACGGCGACCTCCAAGTTAGCAGACGACGGGTCCGAGCAGAGACACTTCAATGTTGCCACCGACGGGTTTGATGTGATTCTTTCCCCAGAAACCATCTCCACGGTTGTCGATGTCCTCGGGTACATGGGTGACAAGATCAAGGACCTTGACACATCCCGCGAGCTCGAGCTGCTGCGCAAGCTCAGGCAGACCAAACCCAAGATCACCATCAATGACGATCAAGGACAGGAAGAGACTGACTTCCTCGACTCGTTCCTCTCCACCATCAGGTACAACTTTGAGATCCGCAAGATGCAGATCTGCTGGCTCGTCCTGACTGGGAGCGAGGAGCCGGTGGAAGGCAAGGAGGACCTGGTCTTTGCATGCGACAAGATCGAGCTGGGCACGCGCACCAGAAATTCCGCCCGGCTTACTATCGAGAACTTCCAGGTGCAGACGGTCCCGATCGGCCAGGACAAGAGACTGCGGTCTGCCAACTCAGCCCTGATGCCTGAGGTGGTTTTCAATGTGGCTTATGTATCCACAACGAACACTCGCCGCATGGCTTTCCAGGCTGTTGGAAAGTCGCTCAACTTACGCCTCACGTCTGGCTTTGTCATCCCCGTGTCTAACGTGGCTGACTCTATCAACTTGTCCGTCAAAAATGTGCGGAAGGCCTCGCAGCACTGGAACCCACCGCGGCGTCCGAGTCAGCCGGCGGCATCAGCAGAGAAGCCAGTAGAGCCTCGGAAGGCCTTGTTCGGAAACAAGAGGATGGAGTCGTGCCTGGTTGATGCGGACTTTGCTGGAGCTGTCGTCTATCTGGCCGCGAAGAAAGAAGTCGACGACAACTTGCGTTCATCTAGGGCGACGCGTGCTGGGCTCGCAGGAAAGTACGGGCAATTCACCGCCGACGACACTGGCAGTAGTACGGTCATGAAGTCCCCAGGAGTCGCTTTCAAGGTGGAATACAGAGACCCCGGCAACGAGGACCCTTCTCTGTACGGCGAAATCAAGATTGACGCCTCAAGCAACACGCTGTACCCATCATTCGTCCCTCTGGTGCTGGACATGACGTCGAGCATCAAGGAAGTCCTCGCAAACGGGCAGGGCAAGGACGTCGAGCCGCAGCAGGCGCTTGCTAAGACAAAGGCCGCCCAGGAAGACTATCTGCTTGATCCGAGTGCCGTAATTGGCCGGCTGAAGCTGAACCTGGGCCTGCGTATCTGCCGGCAGGAGTTCACGCTGAGCTGTCAACCGATCGCACGCGTGGCGGCGTCGGCTGCCTTCGACGACATGTACTTCACGGTGAACACTGTTGCCTCTGCCGATCAAGGCAACTTCTTTGCCATGTCGGGCGCAATTTCCAATCTCCGCGCCTCTGTCCGCCATGTGTACTCTCGAGAGGAGACCGGCCAGTTCAACGTGGACTCGATCGTGTTGTCGCTGATGAACAGCAAGCACGTCAGCGGCACCAGCGGCGTGTCGGCCATCCTCAAGCTCAGCCCTATGGAGGTCTCGGTCAACGCAAAGCAGCTTCAGGACTTCCTGCTCTTCAGGGAGATCTGGATCCCGCGGGATGTCCGCCAGACTTCGACGAATCCGATGGCTAAACTCCAGACGGAGACGTCTCAAGGACCTCAAGGACACCTTGTGCAGAGGTACCAGCAGGTAGCTGCTACTGCAGCCTTCCCCTGGACGGCAACGATATCAATGTCTGCTCTTATTATTAATGTCGATCTTGGCCAAGCAATCGGAAAGTCGAAGTTCGCCATCAACGAGTTCTGGGTTTCATCCAAGAAATCCTCAGACTGGGAGCAGAACCTCTGCCTTGGTTTTGAAAGGATCGGCGTTGACAGTCAGGGCCGCATGAGCGGTTTTGTGGCTATGCGAGACTTCAAGCTACGGACCGCAATCCAATGGCCACAGAGAGAGCAGGCCTTGAACGAGACGCCGATGATTCAAGCCTCGGTGACGTTCAGTCAGCTCCGGATCAAGGCTGCGTTCGACTACCAGGCCTTCCTCGTCGCCGACATCACGTCAATGAATTTCCTCATGTTCAACGTCAGGAGGTCCCAGGAGGGCAGCGGTGACCGGCTGGTGGCCACCTTCGACGGCGAGGCGGTCCAGGTGTTCGGCACCACAACCTCTGCGGCGCAGGGAGTCGCGCTGTACCAGGCGTTTACGAAACTCGTTGCGGAGCGAAAGGCCAGCTTCCAGACGTCTCTCAAGGAGATCGAGAAGTTCATGAAGCGCGGCTCGATAGCCTCGAGCGTCGCGACCGTCCAGCGGCCGTCCATCTCCAAGGCCCCGGGCGACGACGTCCTGTCCAAGGCGCCCATCTCCCTCGACACGGACGTCGTGGTGACGCTCAAGGCGCTCAACCTGGGCGTCTTCCCGACCACCTTCTCGGACCACCAGGTCTTCAAGATGGAGGCGCTGAACGCGCAGGCGCGCTTCGCGGCGTCCATCGACGACCGGCGCGTGCACAGCATCCTGGGCCTGACGCTGGGCCAGCTGCGCATCGGGCTGGCCGGCGTGCGCACGATCGAGGCGCCCAAGGCGCTCAGCGAGCTGACGGTCGGGGACGTGGCGGCGTCGGCGACGGGGTCCCGCGGCGGGACGATCCTCAAGGTGCCCAAGGTGGAGGCGGTCATGCAGACGTGGCAGAGCCCGCGGTCGCGGCACATCGACTACATCTTCAAGAGCGCCTTCGAGGGCAAGGTCGAGGTCGGGTGGAACTACAGCCGCATCTCGTACATCCGCGGCATGTGGGCCAACCACACCAGGACGCTCGCGCAGGCGTACGGCAGGGAGGTGGTGCTCCCGTCGGCCATCAAGGTCACGGGCGTGCTGCCGGAGCCGCAGAAGCAGCAGCAGCAGCAGCAGGGCGAAGGCGCAGGAGGAGGAGCGGCCCAGCAGAAGAAGGACAACAACAACAACAACAAGGGCGACAGCGAGGCCGAGTCCGCGCCCGGCAAGAAGAAGACCCAGCAGCAGGGCAAGATCACGGCCGAGGTGGACCTCCCGCAGTCCAAGTACGAGTACCACGCGCTGGAGCCGCCCGTGATCGAGACGCCGCAGCTGCGCGACATGGGCGAGGCGACGCCGCCGCTCGAGTGGATCGGCCTGCACCGCGACCGCCTGCCGAACCTGACGCACCAGATCGTCATCGTCAGCCTGCTCGAGCTGGCCGGGGAGGTCGAGGACGCGTACAGCAGGATCCTGGGCAGCTCGTGATGACCTCTGTCTCTGTCTCTCTCTCTCTCTCTCTCTCTCTCTCTCTCTCTCCGGGGTTGGTTGGTGAAGAAGGAAAAACGGTTTTGAAGGGGGGGGGGTTAATGAATCGAAGGTGAGCATACTA
>LJJS01000370.1:41197-112419 GCA_001447215.1 Diaporthe aspalathi
GGGCGGTTTCAGCTTTTTATTTCATTAAATTCAATCGGCCTTGAGCATAGCATGCGGGACGCACCACGCAACATAGCATTGGGAGGGGAGTGGGTGTTTTGCATCTTCTACGTAGCCCCCCCTGTTTTAATCCTATCCTTTTGATCCTGCCATGTCCAGTTAGTCCACATCGGTCCTGCACTTCGAAACAACTCTGTTTACTTGGAGTTTTCCCGGGGCGGCCGTCTATCTGTGGGTTGGCGCAAGTTCTCCTTTGGCTTTGTTGTGATGGATCCATGCCAGGTTGATGATGCAAGCATGTAAAAGAATGAATGAGAGAGGTAGGAACGTCACCCACGCACGCATGGGAGGGACACCGGCGTTATTCTGTGAGGACAAGACGCAGAACAGCATTGAGTTGGAAATATGCTATTGATGCTGTCGCGTCGAGGATGACACCAAAGTTACAATACAATGCTCATCCTCCCGCCCACATTACTCACCCCCTCACCCATCATCCAGATGACGTGATTTCTTTTTTTTTCCGCTCAAAGTCGGTTCTCAAGGCATGTCAAATAATATTTAGTTAATAAATTTACAACGCTCCCATAATGCAGTCCAGTCATCCCCATCCGATGCAGAGAACCCGCCCACGTAACTGTCTACCCGTCGTGCTCTTCGTTCTATATAAAAGTATATACAAATCAAAATAGGGGTTTTAAGAAGTAGAATTGAGGGAGGGGGCTCGGTTCTCCAGAACCCCCGCCCCCCNGGCGCCCCTCCCCCCTTTCAAACGCTGCCATGCCAATCTCACCGGCCGAGCACGACCCTCTCCCCCTTGATCTTGCTGGCGACCTGGAACGCGGCAGGCTGCTGGCCCAGCTGGGTCAGGCTGCGGTGCAGGCCGTGCAGCCCCCCCGGGCCCCTCTCCTCCTCGTTGCTGGGGGGCCTGGGGATGCCGCCCTTGACGGCGCAGACGGCGGCGAAGTCGAGGGTGGGGTAGCCGCAGCGCTGGGGCCGGCGCTTGCAGATGCGGGCGGTGGCGATGATCATGGCGGCGCAGAGGGCGAGGAGGACGCCCGAGATGAGGCCGAAGAGCCAGCGCGAGGTGGCGCCGGCCACGACCTGGTGGCTCATGATGGCGAGCGAGAGCGTCGTGTACATGTCGTCGCTCAGGCCCGCGCGGGGCCCGTCGAGCTCGAAGATGGACGGCCGCGAGAAGTAGTTCGCGTGGAAGTAGTTGAAGGGCACGCTCATGGCCTTGCGGATGGCCTTCAGGCTGAGCTTCTTGGCGACCTCGTTGTCATTGATGGGCAGGGCGGTGACGGCGTAGACGGCGAGGGCAGAGTTGTCGCCCTTCATCGTGGTCTGGGAGTCCGCGATGGTGCTGCTGCTGTTCGACGTCGCCGCCGGGCTGAAGCCCGGGACCACCGCCGAGAGGGCCAGCATGTAGTCTTCCAGATCGACTATCTTCTGCACGGGAGGGGTCAGGTCTGTGACGGAGAGGATGGAGAAGTTGCCGCGGTCGTAGTTCACGGTGCCGTGGCGGTCGTAGACGAAGAGGGACGACACCATCACCAGTGGGCTCCACCACGACGAGTCCTCCAGGCAGGTCTTTTTGGCCTGCAACTTGAGTGGACAGTACGACGAACCTGATCAAAATGTTGTTAGTGGGAGTCCGTGGCGACTGGCGTAGGGTGGAGACAAATGTGCCTACCAAATAGTAGCTCCTTGTCTGACCCCACGGCAGTGCACCAGTATGAAGCTGCCGCTGCCGTGCCGATCAGGTAGCAGTTGCCGTTGTCATATAGGCCTGGGATGTCGTGCACCGTGCCATACTCGAGATGCAGCATGCGTGTGTTGGGGACCACGTACGCTGTTGAATCTGGGAATGTGGTAAGGTCATCCTTCTGCGGCGAGATGCTGACGATTCCACCGGTCAACAAGTGCGACTCGGAACAGGGCGTCCAGCTGGGGTTAGTGGCTGAAACCGTGCAGAGGCCCTCCCCGGGGCCAAGCGAATCCATGCTGAACGAGTCTCGGTCTGACCACGCCGGCGTGCCCATCTGAACGAGCAGAGCCGTGGACGAGACGGAGTCGATGGCACTGATATAAGAGGCATTGAAGTCGCCAATTCCGGCGGAGACGGGGTACGTCTGCTGTGGGAAGAAGACGAGCTGGATGGTTATGTCGCCCATCAGGATGATACCAGGCAGTGGTATGGTGCATATGACCATGAGGCGGAAGAGGCTGGAATATTTTTGTTTCCAGTCTGCCGTTGCCAGCAGACGCAACAGGCCCCAAACGCCAGTGCCCGAGTCCATTCCAACAAAGTGCAAAAGGCTGACCCCCTCTGGCCGGGACGCCAGGGCCCACTGCAGATCCTCCACCACCACAACGACGAGCGCGGCCAGTATGAGGGCGCAGGCCTCGGTCAGTATCCGTAGGATCAGAATCGCATTGGCGGAAGATGTCGTAAAGAATTTGTCCTTCATCAAGGCCGTAACAGAGCCAGTCGAATAGTACCCAGCCAGGATTACCATGACTGCTGCCAACAGCAGGAGACACAGCGTCCACCATCCGAAGCGGCTGCTCTGCTCCATGTTGACGCTGAGCCGGCGGGACCGCAGTGAGGTAGTGTCGTCATTCTCACGCCCATCGGTCGAAAACACGCCCAAGACACTTTCTCGTGATGGCGTGGGCGGGTGGAGAAAGTTCTGGTTGTAGTGCTGGTCTGGCTCCCTCGTGGGGACGTTGTCGTACTCGGGAGCTGGGACCTTCTCGACATTGACGGTCGGCCATTCCTTTGGGGTCTCGGCGGCGGGTGCGGTGTTCTGGCGCCAGTCCGCGGCAGAGTCCTCGCCGTTTTTCCTGTCGATCCAGTCCAACGAGTCGACTGTGCTGGTCCGTGTCGGCCAGTACTCCCGCTGGTTGAAGGTCCGCGTCTGGTTGGACCATTCCGCAAACTCGACGGTAGACTTCCGTGCTGGTCCTCCCTTGCGTTCATGCCTCTGGGACGTCCTGGAGCGGTCATGCATGTCGTCGAGCTGTATTGTCTCGAACGGCGGGATCATCGGGGCCTTGGACTGCCTTGACCCGACCCTGTCGGAGCTTCCGTACGACGTGGATGCCGAGCCGTCGTGAATCCAGCTGCCCCCACTGTTAAATCGAGCCTGTCGATCCATAGCGAGTGATACTGGGGGCGCCAACGCCCTGCGTCGACACTTGAGAAGTGAAGTGTGTGTTTGCGGTAACGAACGTGAGTGGGTTGTAGAATCGATGCCACGGTTCAGGACTGGCGCGTGATGGAATTCGATGTGCAGTAGAGGTTAGGTCAGATTGTACCCCGGATGAGATAGGACGGGGATTTCCACCGTGGTACCAACTTCTCCATGACGGGCTTGACTAGCGAGTCCCGATTCCGCGAGTTTTCAGCTGGAATATTGAATCAAGCATCTCCTCTGTTTCACAATGTGAGGGCAACGAGAGAGAAAATAAGGGACGGGGCCCGTTGAAGCGATCATGTCGCTTCGGCAGAGGCACGAGTCATACCCCATGGAGACTATTCCAGGACCACACTTGTGGACCTGGGAGACCCGACAAGTTCCAACACCGGTATGTTGCTCGCATCCTGCTCCATGTCGGCCTTGGCGGACGAGAGTGGCACTGGTGGACTCGCGCAACCGGGAGGGTTGCGGTCCCAGGCCGGAAGCCTCAGAAAGGGGCCTCTGAGGCTGACGACTTCAGACGCTGGGCATGAGGAGCCGCTGTGCAAGGCACACCACGCCACGCCGTACGTCCTGTGTTTCGGTGGTACCGACGTGATGGAAGAGAGCCTGGCTGTCACTCCCAACAAAATAACAGGAACAGAAATAAACGATCGCGAGAGAACCTGTGGGCCCGGGGTCCTGGATGCCGGGGATGTTGTTGCGCGTCCCCAAGGAGACACGTGCAGCCGCTGGGGGACACCAGGAGACCCTTGCAGATGGAATGCCTTCCATGAGAAGGCAATCTCAAAGAGGCGGCCTCACCTGAAGAAGGGAAAGTTGGTGACGGCCCGGCGTGCTCTTACATACCGTAGTGACCGGTATCTTGCGGGGCGGTGGATATGATATTTACATAGTACGCAACGACAGTGCACAAGCAGTGCTGCTCCTTGTACGCAGACACCAAGGCTGGACGAGCTGGGCAGCCGTCTAGAACTTTCTTGAGCCGCGTGACGGGGACAGGAAACTCGGAACCAGTGGAGAATGACGGAGCAGAAGAGATGAACCGAGGCCAAGAAGAGTGCCGGGCGCCGACAGGCGAATATTCCCCAATGGGGGGAGACGAGGTCGGGTCCGGACGTGATGACAACCGAGGTTGGGCTGGCCGGCGGGGCGAGCTTCACATATTTCGAGCATTAGGTGTTGTAGCATAGATGGGCCGTGAAGGATGTAGCAACTTGGTTTGAGGGGGGGATGTTCCTCGTCTGTGTGGTGTGGTGTGGATGTGGATGAGGCTGGCTGTCCCGGGTGTAAGAGCAAGGTTGTAGTTGTTGTTGGGAGAGGCCGTGAGCAAGGTTGCTGACTTGCTGACTTGGGGTGAGGCGGCAGCTGGTCGGCCTGGCCGGCAGAGTGGCTGACAGCTGCCATTAAGAAACGGCAGCAGCACCCAAGCGGCCGTCGGCTGTTTTGGAACTTTGGCCGGCGAGCTTGGACCCTTGGCCAGGATCGTTCGTCATCGAAAGAGGGGCAGCCACTTAGTCAGTTTTTTCTGCCCGACTTATTGACTCTGACCGAGTAAAAGCCAGCAGAAGCGAGGCCGGAGGAGTTCTATCTGGCTGTCTGGGAAACCGTGGGACATTTGTCAGACATGTTGGTCATGCATTTGGAATGGGTTAAAAGTTACTGTCACTTGCAGCATAGACCTGCACGTTGTATGCATCCAAGACTGGATGAGATTAAATAGTATTGTCTTAGTTTAATGTCGACTGCAAAAAGTACTGCTGTCAGGCAACCCCGCCATCCTACTGCACCAACTGGCGGACTAGTCTGCTAGTTTGCATGTAGACTACATGTGCATGTGCATGTACATGATGAGTACATGAATACATGAATACAAGGTACCTTTTGCCCAGTTGAAACAGCAAACCGTCAAGCGCGGGGATGCTGCAGGAGAGTCAGTGGTGAGCCAATCGAGGGCTATAGAAGAGAAGCGAAGAGTGCAGAGTGCAGAGTGCAGAATGCAGAATGCAGAATGCAGAATGCAGAATGCACCTTGCCTTGTGGGACTCCGACTCGGCCACCGACGACAAAGGCGGAGTGAACGGGCTGACGGGCTGACGGGACGGAGACACGACTAACGGTAAAGCTTGTTCGCCCAGAACTGCTCACCACCTTCCGCATCCCGTCTGTCTGCCCCCCGTCTGGCCCTGTCTGCACCGTCCCTGCACCGTCCCGATCCAACCACCACTCCACACCCACCCTCGCCCTCCCTCCTCCTGCACACCTTCAACACTTCAACACTTCAACCCCTCTTCCTCCCTTCCCTCCTCTCCCTTGCTCCTTTGCTCCCTTTTTTTGCCATACATTATCCGAAACTCGTCCATGGTCTAATCCAGGCCTCTTCTTTCCGGGGAAGTGCTGATGACCCATTCAATACCTCTCAGATTGTAAAAAAAAAGGTAAGCAGTCCATCATCACCCCACCACGCCCCAAAATATTGTTCCCGTTCCCCATGTCCCGGTTGGCTTCAGTCCCCACTTGTTGTCTGCCCTGTCTGACCTAGCTTGATTTTCCGTCCTCCTCTTCCTATGGCTCCTGTAATACTAGTACAGAAGTACACACGAGACTGCCGGTGCCTACTTTCCGTGTTGTTGGTTGCTGATTGCTGGTTGCTGGCTGCTGGCTGCTGGCTCTCCAAAGCTGTGATATTTCCCCCCGGCTTGCTCGTCTGGAAACTTCCTCGCAGGTCAACTTTTGCTGGCATATTTGCTGATATACCAGGCCTTGCAGGCGATCCCTAGTAAAACCCAACCTCCTCCCGTCCTCCAGCCACCCACCGTGAATTCGACGTCGTCGTCGTCCCCACCTTCAACATGCATATCAAGGAGATGGTCGCAGATGCCGAGAAGACGGCTGCCCCGTCCTTCTCCTTCGAATACTTCCCGCCAAAAACACTCACTGGCGTGCAGAACTTGTACGACCGCATGGAGCGCATGTACCACTTTGGCCCAAAGTTCATCGACATCACATGGGGCGCCGGCGGCCGCATCGCCGAACTCACTTGCGAGATGGTGAGCCAGGCTCAGGCCTACTTCGGCCTCGAGACCTGCATGCACCTCACCTGTACCGACATGGGGCTCGACAAGATCAACGACGCCCTGCGCAAAGCATACAAGGCCGGCTGCACAAACATATTGGCCCTGAGAGGAGACCCCCCGAGGGACAAGGAGAAGTGGGAGGCTGCCGACGACGGTTTCAGGTACGCAAGGGACCTCGTCGTCCATATACGCAAGACGTACGCCGATCACTTCGACATTGGTGTTGCCGGGTACCCTGAGGGCTGCGACGACAACAAGGACGAGGAACAGCTGCTCGACCACCTGAAGGAGAAGGTGGACGCCGGCGCTACCTTCATCGTCACCCAGATGTTCTACGACGTGGACAACTTCCTCCGCTGGGTTGGCAAGGTCCGGGCCCGTGGCATTGACGTGCCCATCATCCCAGGCATTATGCCCATCGCCACCTACTCCAGCTTCATCAGGAGGGTCAACCACATGAAGTGCAAGGTCCCCCAAGAGTTCATGGACGCACTGGAGCCCGTCAAGAACGACGATGCCGCCGCTCGAGAAATCGGCAAGACCCTCGTCGCCAACATGTGTCGCAAGATCCTGGCGGCCGGCATTCCTCACCTGCACTTCTACACCATGAACCTGGCCCAGGCCACCCGTATGGTCCTCGAGGAGCTGGACTGGATGCCATCTGAGCGCAGCCCTGTCAAGCAGGCTCTGCCGTGGAAGCAGTCTCTCGCTCTCGGGCGACGTGACGAGGACGTCCGGCCCATTTTCTGGCGCAACAGGAACAAGTCGTACATCTCGAGGACTATGGACTGGGACGAGTTCCCCAACGGCCGTTGGGGTGACTCCCGGTCCCCTGCCTTCGGCGAGCTGGATGCTTACGGCATCGGCCTGACTGGGACGAACGAGGAGAATCGCAAAAAGTGGGGCGAGCCCAAGTCCGTCAAGGATGTGGCCGCGATGTTCGTCAAGTACCTCAAGAATGAGATTGACCAGCTTCCCTGGAGCGAGTCTCCACTCACAAGCGAGGCAGACGCCATCAAGGACGACCTCATCGAGCTCAACGAGAGAGGGCTCGTCACCATCAACTCGCAGCCGGCTGTCAATGGTGTCAAGTCGTCCCATCCGGTCTATGGATGGGGCCCGCTGAACGGTTTCGTCTATCAGAAGGCATATCTCGAACTGCTTGTCTCCCCCGACGTGTACCCGGAGCTCATCTCCCGCATCGAGAAGCACCCGGACTTGACGTACTACGCCGTGACCAAGGCGGGCAATCTCGCCACCAATACCCCATCGGAAGGCCCCAACGCGGTCACATGGGGCGTCTTTCCCGGCAAGGAGATTGTGCAACCAACCATCGTCGAGTCCATCAGCTTCCTCGCATGGAAGGACGAGGCATTCCGCCTCGGTACGGACTGGGCCAACTGTTTTGAGGCGGGTAGCCCCAGTCGGATCCTGTTGGAGCGCATGATGAGGGACTGGCATCTGGTTAACATCGGTAAGTGATTTCTCAATCGAGACATTCCCGTTTGGGCACAAGCCTGACATAGCCTTCAGTGAACAACGACTTCCACCAGCCACGCACAATTTTCGAAATCATGAAGGGACTGCAGGTTAAGGACCTCAATGTCGAGGTACAGCCGGATGGCCCCTCGACAAACTAATCACAACGGCATCTTGACGGCTATCAAAAACGACCCCCAATATTTGAGGCTTCAACAGTGCCTCAGAATTACTAATTCACATCATGAATGATACGACCTGGATTTAACACGACGGAACCTAATCGCTCAGCACTGTAGTACTACTCTACTGCGGTGCAGTCACAGTGTGCATTCACTGCATTCGCTGCAACACTTGACACATTTACACAGACACCATTTCCTTAACGATTTGGGTTGCATGAAATGGGGTAAACAGCCGGCGTTTTCTGCTTTATTCAACATTGTGCAACATTTCGGTAGCAAGCGGCGCAAAGCAAAACGTCGAGGGAGGGCATGGTTATGTCTTTTTCAACAAAAAGGAGTTGCGAGTCGGCGAGAGGGCGAGAGACAGGATTGGAGAAATCGAGGAGGTGGGGGGTGATGACAGCATTCCTCGAGGAGGAACGAGGCAAAAAGCATGCGAGGGGTCAAGATCCTTCCTGGCTTGTTCAACCAGGGGGGGAACAGGGATTCCTCCTTCAATTCTGCATATATATTCATTCTCAACGATAGATACCCAGGGCAGGCAAGGGCGCGGATGAGGGTAAAAGGGGCGGCATGGAACGGGAACCGCCCGGGCCTCCCCAAACGAGCAGGAGGCATCATGGTGCTACGGAGTTCAACATTTCAGAGAGGCTCTCTTTTCCTTTTTGGTTCTTTTATGGCGGGGGTCAATCTCGTTTCAACAGAGATGACGTCCCGCTGTCAGAGAATACGGGTGGGTGCTTGTGAGGGGGAGGAGTGTGGTGAGAGCTAGTTAGGGGAGTTGTGTGTGTGCGTGTGGTGATGGAGTAGGTGAGGGCTTTCCATCGGTGGGGGAGAAGGGAGGAGGAGGATGAGCCACGGGCCAAGATAGTTAGAGTGTCGGTATGTCCGTCTTGATAGACACGCCGAATGACATGACTGTCTCGCTCTCCTCAATCCATTACCAACCCAATGACTTTAGTGACTTGAGGCGAGGCATGTGTGATGAAGACAACCAGACTAGTTGGTTTTGTTCTTAATCCAGGCACAAATCTCTCTTTTTTTTTAAAAAAAAAAAATGAAATGCGAGCGGTCTCTTCACACAGTCGCAAACGCTCAAGGACCCAGCTTTTGACAATGAATGAACATAATGCCGATAACGGTAGGTTACGAAAAAAGAACAAAAAAACAGGTTGTCGCTAAGGAAATAGCAACAGCCTCGTGACGAGTCTAGCCGAGACCAGCTTCAAGCCGCGCGAAAGAACTCCAGCGAAGAGTCACATGGCGAGATCCCATTCCAACCAGACTAGGGCCTGTACCCCTGCGATGGGGTGGGGACCAGCCACATCACGATCTGGAACGGTGGTAACTAATCAGGTCGGGACTCGACTATGCCCACCAGGAAACAAGATGGGGAGGCTACTTGGGTTATAGACTTTAACTGGGTTAGTTCTCTGAGTTGGTTTAGAGGAGCGCCCTTTTGTGGTGCTGGGATAGGTCAGGTTGAATCAATGTCAACTGGCACTGTTTGTGGCTTAGAATCAATAGACACCTAAACAGAGGAGACAAAATGTCTACATCCATGACTAGGTCTCAAGAAACAAAGACATAGCTATCCTGCTGCTCATTCATTTGTACTAACCACAGCCTGGGAAGGGGCGTTGCTGTCAATATGGAATAAATCCTCATGGGCCTCGGCTGGTCTGCCTGCATGGCCTCACACGCACACACAATTTCCTATTTTTATTTTTTTGTCATGGAAATCCTTCAGCACTTGGGGGTCTTCTGTGCCTCTCTCTCTCTCTGTGTGTGTATATGTGTAGTTGTGTCAGCCCCCGCTATGCTGGTCGGGATATCACTGGTAGCCCTACGACTGAGCGACTCCAGGATAGGCCAACACAGGGCAAGCTCGGGTTTGGGGATGCCACTATTTCTTTTCTTCATTTTTTTTGTTTGGCACTTGATGATGTATATAGATCCCGCTCACCATCCAGGGGGCATTCCTTCGGCCTCTTTGTCTTGATTTTATGCCGCCGAGCTGTTGTGAGAGTGTTGTCACTTCTTGCTCTGTAAATACTACTTATAAAAGTGAGAAAGAAAAGCAACTCACCAAATGGTCTCAACCTTTAAGTCCCCCCCCCCCTCTCTTACAAAAAACACAGATTCCCTCCCTCCCCTCCCCCTCAATCGTCTTACTCAATTAATCCCGCGGAAAGGGAGACTCAAACCCCTGGTATATCCACGCCCAAGAGGCATCAGACCAAGTGAAGGGCGGGGGCGGTGATATCTTCCTTTGTATCAAAACAAATATTTCATTTGCACGTTATTGGGAAAACGAAAGGGCACACCATCATGTACATCCATTGTTTGCATCGTAGCTTGTAACTTGGCAAACGAGAAGATTAAATCATCCATTCTAACCCGCACACACCAACATGCAATGTTTAGGGACAAATCTGCTAGGAACAGTAGCTTCTAGGGACGGGTGCATAGTATATTGTATGAAGTGGCCGTCGTGCCCCCCTTCCATTCCAGGCTTGTGACCGAGAAGGAAATCTGCATATGCCATGAGCAAGGCTCGGGATGGGCAGCCCTCTCAACTAAGTACTTCCATGGGGTGGGCGGCGAACAGCTTGATTCGGAGTTATAAGAGTCTCACCTCAAGGTGTGTGTGTATGTGTGTGCCGTGCTGCACGTAAATGTATGCCGCTCTAATACATACCAGACTTTCTGACTTCAGCTCATGTCTAACTCATCACCAGTCCAGCGCTGATCCCGATATTATTTCAAGACCAGACACCCCGCCGCGGCACAAGCACATCAGTCACAAGGTAAAAGTTTCCATCGCCCAGGGGGACGGGGAGAATAGGGGTAGGCGACTGCATTGTGGTCAACTGTTCCCCGGCAGCCCCCCCCCCCCCCCGCCCGCTTCCTTACCAAGGTATGCATAGACTCATTAACAATCAATGCATGTGTTCTATCGCTTCTCCCAAAGCCCTCAAACCCAGAGAGAGTTCTGATCCAATCGATAGATACCAGCAACTCCCTAGTATGCCATGCCATGCCATGCCGTGCTATGCTTGCTGAATATGCAAAGAAGAACGAAAGCACACACGCCCCCTCATCTCTACGAGTCCGGCGGTCTTCTTTTTTCCTTGGATGGAGAGAGAAGGTGAGAGTGCCCGAAGTATCTATCCTGGCCCATCATCATCACATGCATAACCATTACCCGCCGCATCTTCCCTCCCCTTCCCAAGTGGCCACCCGCACGGCTCACGGGCCCCGTGGCGGAAGAAAGCTTTCATATACGTGTGGAGATGATGCCACAGGGTAGTAGTTGGTGCGTGCCGTGCCGGAACCGTTCCCTAACTAGGTGCCTCACCTCTCTCTCTCCCCCCCCNCCCCGAACCGTCAAGACGGTCCTATTCATCCCACTCGTTCTCCCCGGCCACGTCGTAGTCCACCACCTCCTTGGACTCGCCGGACTCCTGGTGGTGCTGCGGCTGTTGCTGCGGCTGCTGCTGCTGGTGGGCGTGCTGCTGCGACTCGCCCTGCTCGCCGTCGTGGTCCGCCTTCCCGCCGCCTCCGTGACCCGTATCGCCGTCCTCCGCATCCCCCATGGCCGCGTCGAGGCCCTCGCTGCCGCCGGCACCATTATTCCCATCGGCGGCGGCGCGGTTGACGCTCGTCGATTTGCTTCCGGGCAGCGCCGCCGCAGCTCCCGCGACCCACGAGAGCTCGACGGGCTCGCCGCCGTCGTTGACCCCGGCGATCTTGGTCGTCTTGAAGCTGTCGTAAAACACCTCGGCCTGCTTACGGCTGCCGAAGCTGAGGTGCGTGACGGCGGGGGTGGTCTGGATCTCGGTGACGCCGTCTACGGTCTGGTACATAAAGATTCTCGGTCAGTATATGCAGCACTTCCTTCTGATTTCACCAAGTGGCCCCACTACCGCCACCCAGGCGGTGGTTCCAAGAACACTCCCGCGACGGAGGTGATAACACTTACAAAGAGATGCCTCCTCAGCGCCTCATCCTTCTCCGGAGACGAGAAGTCAACGCCGGATATAGCCACAGTTCTAGGACGGTTATCAAGCGAGAAGGCCGCATACGCGGCGTGGAGATTGCCCCTGCTGCCGCCCCGACCGCCACGCCACGCTCCTCGTGGGGGGTATCCGCCCCGGCCCCGGAAGTACCCACCCCTTCCGCCGCGACCGTAGCTTGGCGCGTAGGGCGTTGACATCGCCGAGCCGTCGTCCTGCTGTTGCTGTACGTTCGGGTCGATCCCTAGGGCCGCTGCCTCCCCGCGTAGCCTCGCTAGGGTGGCCTTCAGCGCCTCGGTCTGGGACGTCTCGGCGCCCTTCGCCCCAGCACCTGTCGCCCCGCCGCCGCCGCCGCCAGACTCTGTTGAATTCTTGCGCGAGCCTGCCAGTTTCTCCATGAGCCGCTGTTTCTCGGCCGCCTGCTTCGCCTGCAGCTCCCTCTGCTTCTTCTCCAGCTCCTCGCGCTGCTTCTCGATCTCACGCATCTTGGCCATCTTCTCCTCGTGCGCCTTTTGCGCCTCCTCCTGCTTGCGCGTGAATTCCTCCATGTCGATATCTTCCATCTTGACGTCCGTCGAGGCCTCGCGTTTCACACCATTTGATGGGTGGCCATTTTTGAAACCGTTCGAGCCATGCCCTCCGTTTGCGATGTCACCATGCTTCTCCTCCTTGTACCAGTAGACCTTGACGAACCGGTTGTCGAATATTACCTTTGGCGATTTGTACGCGGCGTTGGCAGAGGCCCAGTTGTCAAATTTCACAATCGCCAATCGCTTGTACCCCATCATCGTGACTTCCTCGACATTACCGAACTGCGAGAAGAAAATCCGCACCTGATCTTCGTCGAAGTTTTCCTCGGGTATGCTTTCCACCACAACCTTTGTCTGCGTGCGATCGTAGACCGGCCCCTCCGCAGAGAAGGGCGCGCGAGCCTGACCCACCTTGCGCCTTTGCTGGCCTTGACGGTTATTCCTGTTCTGGTTAGGATGTCCATTGCCCTGGTATGTCAGTGGTTGTTGAGGAAATTGGGGTATCTGTTGAGGTTGTGACAGCGCCGCCGAAGTCGGGTCGTATTCTGCTTGTTGCGTCAGATTCGAAAAGTTCATGAACTCGACGAAAGAGTCGAACGAAGGATCGAAATCAAAAAGCGCCGGGAAAGTATCATGCGAAGACTCGGGGTCCTCGATCTTGACCGGCAAACTAGGAAAGCTCGAAGCAGACGGACCTTCACTGGGTAGCGGGATCTGGCCGGACATTTGTGGCGCAGGTAGGTTATACAGGGCGGGCTCCGTCCCCGTGCTATGGTCGAACTTGCATTTGAGGCCCCTGGGACAGAATCCCTTCCTGTCAAAGTCCCAACACCGTCCTTTTCTGCCCTGTTGCGGCGGCCCGGTCTGGAAACCAGGATGCTGCTGAGAATAGTCGGAAAAGTTCTGCAACGAGAGACCCATCTGCTGGCTGATCTGCTGTAGCTGTCTCATCGACTCCAAGGGGTTGTTCGGATCGAATGGAGGGATCTGGGGCAGCTGGCCCGGCTGCGCAAATGACGGCGCATGCTGACCGGAAGGGGGTTGAAATGCGTATTGCTCCTGGGGCGTCGGCTGTGGTCTGTCCGGGTCGACGTAGCCCTTGCGGCTCCCAAAGCCTCCACCGCGACGTGGTTGTTTGTACAACCGGCCCCCTTGGAACTGGTCTCGGCCGGTCGGCGCGTCGAAGTCCCCACGGTCCTGGAAGCCACGCTTGCGCGCGTTTCCGCCGCTGGGCCCAGTAGGGATGTGAGGCTTGCCTGTATTCGTGTCTCCGAGGCCGGGGAGGGCAGTCGGCGGAGCGACAGCAGGGGCTGTTTTCGGTGGTGGGGGTGCGCCGGGGACGTAGGATCTGTATTGTATAATTTCGAATAAGTCATTGACGAAGGAAGATGGGTCTGGAATCAAATAAGATCAGTACATGACCTCCACGACTAGAACAGCGCGACATGACGAAACCCTACCTTCTGTGAGGAAATTGCCCATCTCGGACATGCACTTTGACTTTAGGTCCTCGCTGCCATCGTCGCCGTGCAAGAGTGCCAATACATAGTCCGCAAGCACATCGGCGTCTGCGTCAGACCTATTTGAGTCCCAATATCAGCATCAAAGGTCAGATTCCAGGGGCGCAAAGGGCATGGACGGCGGCGACGGACGTATTCTCGAGGCGCTTGACGATCCACGCCTTGAGCAGAGGCGAGTCGTCCTCGGGAAATAGCATCTTTCCCTGCCTGCTATTATCGTATGGACATAAAGACAGCTATTGTGGCAAATTCCAAGATATAGCGACTTGACGGGGGCTGGGCCGAGACCAGAATGGACGTTGGAGGCGTTGATATTCGGTTGGTTGGCTGGTTGGCTGGTTGGCTGCTTGGTTAGTTGGTGACAGGATCAAGAAGAAGCTTGGTTCCAGGGATTGCGAATTGTTGCTTAGGCTTATGGCTGCGGGAGCTTTCCAAAAGCTGCAGCAAGGGTTGATGGTGGGGCCGCAGCGGCAGGCTAGCATCGACTTAGCTGGGCGGGCCACACCAAATCCAATTACTACCTAGGTACCTTGTAATTGCGCTGCTAGTACTGCTCTTCCTGTGAAAGCCCGATGCTCAGCCCATCTTACACGATACTATTAGTACATCTCACGAATATTATCACGCGCTGTATATCATGGGACATTTGTTTTTTTGGCTTCATCGACGCAATAAAATTCCAAATTCCGGCGTTAAGTACAAGCTCTCGGGTCGGACCTATAATCATCATATGTTCCGGTGCTTGTTCGACATCCGCTTCGCCATTTCCCTCCCCAAATCCTTTTGGTTTCGTATTGTAGACCGTTTTCCGTCTTTGGCTAACATTGCCGAAGATACGCTCTATCAAGCCGCCGTATGAGGCGGCGGGAAAAGTCTATGAGCATGGAGATCAGGCGTTTACAGCTTGTCGTAGTACTGTGGAGACCAGTTAGCGTCACTCTCATATTGTATCTACTGGGCGGAGGGATGGGACTCACGTTCTCGACACCGGGAACCTCGACCTTGATACCCTTGCGCTTACGCATCTCCTGGACCATGGCACCGACCTTGGAGGTGGGGTCCAGAGGAGAGCCACCGGGCAGCAGCTGCCAGTGGTCGAACACGGACTGGGGGAAGGCCTGTCCCGAGGTGGCGGCACGCAGGTCACCGTTGAAGCCGAAGGACTCAATGACGGGCAGGTAGGACTTGATGGTGAACAGAGGAGTACCAGGGCGCTGCTCCTCACCGAAGACGATACCACGTCTCCGGGTCAGCACACCGTAGACACCACCCATGGCCTGCTCGGGCACCTGGATCTCACACAAGAACACGGGCTCTTGCAGGGCAGGCTCGGCGAGCAGCGCGGCGGCGTACATGACACGACGGGTCGTGGGCATGATCTGGCCGGTACCACGGTGAATTGAATCGGCGTGGAGGGTGACATCGAGGATGTTCCAGCGGACGGACCGCATGGGCTCCTCAGCGACGGGACCCTCACGGGAAGCCCACTGGAAACCAGAGACAACGGAGTCCTTGATTTCGTTGAGGTACTGCACGGCCTTGGTCTGGTCGACCAGCAGGTTGGGGCCGTTGGTGTCGGGACCGAAGGTCCAGATCTTACGGGCGTCGGTGACATCCCAGCCGAAGTCGTCGGCGAGGACACGTGCACGGGCCTTGAAGTCGTCACGCGGGTTGATCTTGCCCGACTCGATGGCCAGGGCCAGCTCCTCGTCAAGGGGCTCGGCCGTCATGTACAGACGGTTGTGCTTGTTGGGCGACTTGGACAGGGCAGTGATGCTCGACTTGCCACCAACAGTCTCACGGTACTGGACGACAGGGTCGGAGATGATCAGAGGCACACCAGCGTGGTCGTTCTGGAGGTCGTTCAGGCAAATCTCCAGGTGGAGCTCACCAGCACCAGCGACGATGTGCTCACCAGACTCGTTGGTCATGGTCAGGACACAGGGGTCGGACTTGGACAGGCGTTTCAGACCCTCGACGAGCTTGGGCAGATCCTGGGCGTTCTTGCACTGGACGGAACGCTGCACGACAGGGGAGACGGAGAACTTCATGACCTTGAGGTTGTGGGCGGCCTTGTCGGTGGTGATGGTACCAGACTTGAGCAGGAACTGGTCAATACCGACCAGGCCGACAATGTTACCGGCGGGGATGTCGTCAATGGCCTCGACACGGCCACCCATCATCAGAACGACACGCTGGATGGCCTTCTCGGAGAGATCCTCCTTGCGGCCGGGGACGTAGTTGGGGCCCTGGATGCGGACCTTCTGGCCGGACTTGACGGTACCGGAGAAGACACGACCGAAGGCGTAGAAGCGACCCTTGTCGGAGGTGGGCACCATCTTGGAGACGTAGAGCATGAGGTCGGCCTTGGCGGGGTCGGCCTCACAGTCACGGATGGAGGCGTAGATGGGGTCGTCCTGGGGACCCTCGTACAGGGTCTCAGCACGGTACTTCTGGGCCGTCTTGGGGGAGGGCAGGTGGAGGATCATCATCTCCAGCAGGGAGTCGGCGGCGGGCAGGAAGGTGCGCATGACAGCCTTGAGCAGCTGCTTGCCCTCCTTGTCGCGGTCCTCGGAGGCCAGCTTGAGGTCGAGCTTCTCGAGCAGGGTCTTGATCTCCTCCTTCTTGAAGTTCATGACGGCAGAGAAGATCTTGAAGATGGGGTCCAGGATGAACTGGTTGAAGGCACGCTCGAGCTGCTGGCCCTCGTAGGTTCCGTTCTTGGTCCACTTCTTGGTCTTGGGGTTGAAGTAGTTGTCTCCCCAGAGACGCTCCATCATCTTGTTGCGGTCGACACCGAACTTCTTGGCGTAACGGGTGGCGAACTGGCGGATGGTGAAGGCCCAACCGTGCAGACCGGAACCGAAGGCGACGGTGCCCTTGTCGGGGTAGACCTGGACGTCACCCAGGGACTTGTCGAAGTAGGTGGAGATGACGACGTTGACGGACTCGATTGTCCGGGAGAAGGACTGGTAGAGGTCCTCCTTCTCGATCTGGAGCTCGAGGAGAGCGCGGTCAACCTTGTTGATGACAACAACGGGCTTGATACGCTCACCCAGAGCCTGTCGCAGCACAGTCTCGGTCTGCACGCACACACCCTCGACGGTGTCGACGACTGGCAGCATTGTTAGTGGGCAGGCTCGGGCCAGCAGGGAGACAGATCGAGAGGGGCCAACTTACCGACGAGAGCACCGTCGGTGACACGGAGAGCAGCAGTGACCTCAGAAGAGAAATCAACGTGACCAGGCGAGTCGATCAGGTTGATCAAGAAGTCGTTGCCGTCGGTCTCCTGTCCCTTGATGTCCTTGGTGTCCTCAGGGTCGGGGAGGGTGGCGTACAGGGAGATAGCGGTCGACTTGATGGTGATACCACCTGTTTTGAGGTCAGCACATTATGGTTCCCGAGCAAATCTTGTGGGTGGCAACGGAATGGCCGGGGCAGAACGTACGCTCCTGCTCGTCCTGACGGGTGTCGGTGGCCCGGGCATCGCCAGCCTTTCCGGTGGAGATGATACCGGCCTTGGCCAGCAGAGAGTCGGTAAGGGTAGATTTGCCGTGATCGACATGAGCAATAACACTCATGTTACGAACATTGCTCGGCTTCTTCATGAGATCGTGGATCTCGTCGACGGTGAAGCTGGAAAGGCGGGCGTCAGTACAGTGCCATGCATGCATGCTTGGAGAGTTTCCATCTCCCTAGGACGGGCTGGGTGGTGGGCTGCGGTGGTGCGAGACCATGGTGCGATAATGTTGTTGTGCTTGTCTGGGTAGCTCTCGAACAAGGTTCTCGGTTGGGGAAGAGGGGAGCCAGCTGCTGCAGCAGCAGAGCAGCGGTCAGGTCGAGGAACTTACTTGACCATTTTGACGGTAGTGACAATGAAACCTATCTAAATGATATGTCTTCTGTTTGCTTGAGGATTGGGGTGAATGCCTCGAGAACGGCAAGATTTTTTTGTTGGCGGCGAAGGGGACAAGATCGCAACGCCGGGCAGACTCAAGACACGGGGGTTTTGACCTGCTGATTAAAGAGGACTGCGCGGGGTCCGTTAGCTGGGTGTTGAATGGATGTGATGGATATGATAGCTGACGGGTGGGGGCGGCTGGATGCTTTTCTTCGGCGAGGAGCCAGAGTCCGGAGAAAGCAGTCCAGAGGTGACTCTGTTGGCAGTAGGAGGAGGATGAGGAGGAGGCAGTGGAGGGTTGGGCAACCTACAGAATCTCGCCGTCAAGGCTTTGCGCTGGTGGGAAAGAAAGGGAAAAAAAGAGGGAGGGAAGAAGAAACGGGCAATGTGGGTGCGGGGTGATAGATTTTCGCTGAAGCCCAATCCAACACCAGCCCCACCACCAGGCGTTGCAAAGTGGGGCGTCCTGCCGACGGCCCCAGGAAGGAGGGCAGGGCAGGCACCTCACTTGCAAATACACAGTCCTAGCCTATTTTGCCCATGGCTCTGCCGTGGCTGCCAGATGGTCTAGCCCTAGAAGAGCTGCTGCAGAGCTTCCTCACCACCAGACCCAATCAAGCTTGCCACCCCCCCTTCCGAGCTAATGACTGCTCGCCGGATACCTACTTACACAACGCACCACCACCCACACGAAACACACACAACTTACAAACCCGCATCTTAGCCTCTGGTGGCAACTACCACTCAATATCTGCCTAAGTCGCTAAGCAGAAATAAGTGCCCCTTGATCTGTCATCAGGCCGAGATCCCCGGAGTATCCAGTCTATCTGCCCAGGTTGCCTTTTATGTCATGGTGAGATCAGCAGTTCCTGGGGCGGATAATCAACATGACCAAAGCTCGCTTAACTCCGTGTGCCGCTTAAGGCCGACGGATAAGAAAATGCAAGGCACCTACCATTGCACATAGCTGCACATAGCTGCACAATTCTATCAATACGGGAACTTGTACGCGAGGACATTCCCGATTGTTCAGGCTCTCATGTCACCACGACCCTAATCATCACCCGTCCTCTCCGCGGGACACTGGTCCTTATCATGGCCGGGCTTGCCACAGCGAAAGAAGACCATTCACCGGGGTAGTCTCTGGCCCAATGTCCGAGTTCAGTTCACCGCAGTTTGAACAAGTTAAACTAAACTCTTCACCCGCGGCTTTCTTCCTCTTCCTGGGGCACTGAGCCACCGTGTGGCCTGGCGCGCCACACAGGAAGCACCACCTCGGATGGGGCAGCTTCGGGTGATGGCAGTTGCTGATCTCGATGTACTGTCCTATGGAGATATAGAAGCTGGAGATGTACGGCATAGGTCTGCTTCGAGGGTACAGGTGAGAGGATGGGCGAAATGCAGGCCCCAAGAGACGCCATGGCCGGCTCGACAATGCTGCGTGTGCTGGTTCTTGTGCTCAAATTGAGTATTGAGATTTATTGGATGGTCACAAATGGCATGTATAAGATCAATGTTTACATTTACAGTACATGAGTTTCCTCGAACCTGTTGAAACCACTATGTGCATTGAATCTTGGTAGAGCAAGCTGGGGCCCACCCTGCCCAGTTCAACCAATCGTAACGCCTGCCGTTAGCTGCTCGGCGCCTCTGCCAATTTTCTTGAAGTTCTGCCGCATCGCATCCACGGCCTTTCCAAACCGCTGACCTGGACACACCCACCTCCAAGCCACGGTAAGCAGTCGCGAACCGACGATGGCGACTGCAAGCCGGACCCTGTCGCCCGGCGGAGCCCTTCTCCGGGCCTCGCGCATGTTCTCGCTGCCCCAGGCGATACCGCCGCCGCCCGGCGACTACCAGGCGGCCACCAGCTACAACTCGGAGACGGCCACCAAGACATACCCGACCCTGCAGACCGTCACCGCCCCGGAGAACTTCAGGCAGCGCGGCGACTGGGGCTTCAAGCGCAACTTCCCCATGCGCTCCACCGCGAGGACCAGCACGCCTTACCTGCGCGTCAAGCAGGTCGACTCCATCGAGCACGTCACCGACTTCGCCTCGGCCGCCGACCACACCCTGACGCTCGAGAAGTTCCAGGAGATGAACATCGCCATATCTCTCCCGCACTTCATCCCCGACAGCCCCACCGCGTCCATCTCCGCCATGGACACGCGGCCAGAGTCCGTCTTCGAGGACAAGTACGACTTCACGGCCATCGACAGCGCCAAGAAGAGCAAGGCCGGCCAGATGCGCTGGAAGTACGACGGCCCCTGGCTGGCCACGCTGACCGAGGGCGAGTTCCAGAGGTACATCAAGAAGTCCGTGCGGCCGAGGAAGTCCGAGTTCCGCCAGTTCATGCGCGAGAAGCTCGCCGCCAGGCTGAACGGCGACGCCAAGGACCGCGCCGTCAAGGAGGGCGGCGACGAGGCAGCCGAGGGCGTGGCGGAGGTGCGGCCGGGCGACGTCACCGACGCGCAGCTCACCGAGTTCCTGCGGGAGCTGCGCGGGGGACGGTTCGGCCTATATGAACTTGTCGGGGAGTTCCTGGATCTCCCGCCCATCGAGCCCCCGGGGCTCCTGGAACAATTAGACGAACTGAGGCCCAAGGAAACCATCACCCTGGACCGCCAGAACCCCTACGCCCTCCACGGCCCCCCCATCACACACCCCTCGGCCGGCCTGTCCTACCTGCGGACATCTGCGTACATAGACAACCACCCGGTCTACGGGCCGCTCAAGTACCACCCGCCCATCAAGGGCAGGATCTTCGTGTCGAGCAGCCACGTCGCCTCGCTCGGCAAGTCTGGCACCCTCGGCCTCGGGGGCTTCGTCGTCGGGTCAAAACAGACTACGTCCGACTTCCGCTCGTCCGCGTCCCGCATGTACGACCTGAGCGAGCGCGGTGGGCACAAGACCTGGGCGCACGTGTTCTCGGCGCAGGTCAACTCCCAGGGCCGGGTGCTGCTGCACGCCGAGGAGGCGGTCGACAAGACCGTCGCCGAGTCCAGGATGGTGCAGGAGGAGATGGCGGGCGAGAAGCAGGTCTTCCACAAGTCGTCCGAGGACATCTCGCAGGGCCTTTTGCGGCCCCCGAAGGAGCCGAGGAACACGAGCAGGCTGGACCGCAAGAACCCCTACATCAACAGGAATGTCAAAGTCACGCCGGGGAGCAGCGAGAGGTACGGACTTTCGCCGTAGGGAAGGGGATAGGGCGGCCCGCAATTGGCGCTGAGAGGGGCCAAAACTCCTGAGTCTACCAGCCCACTTTGGAACTTGCTATAAAGGTTTCCGGGCGTTCTGAGATGGCGCCAGAGAATAGATCTGACGACCTGTATATCAAGTAGAAATGTAAAATTGACTCCGCCCATACTGTCCGTGATCATTGGAAACCATGTCAGGTTTCCAATCTCCCGGGATACAAGGGTGAGGCAACTGCTTGTCTGCACTTTACGGTCGGCTTGAACGGCAACATCATGGTTCTCGAGTTGAGCGGGTCAGATAAACAAGGGGGATGTCGGGTACAGTCTCAACGTGACCAATGTTCAGAGGCATTATACAACAGCAGACCGCGAGTCCTGAAGTTTATATCACACAGTTAATCTTGCCGTCGTGGAACTTGCATGTATGGGGTGATGCATGTACTCTTCGAGGAGGTTGATCTCCGAGGCTATCAGGTGACTGCACACGTGACAAGTCGGTTTCTGCCAGTTTTCACCGCCCCACCCCGACACACACACGCTACCAGTTGGAGAGCAGGCAGCCTAGGAATTTTAAACTCGGGCCTGGGTCACGGGCTCGAACTCATCACCGCCCAACCTTTCTCCTTCCTCAGCGTCGACAACCACCATCACCACCACCCAAATTCTCATCACCCCTCCAACCACTTCAATACCGCCAAAATGGGTCGCGTCAGAACCAAAACTGTAAAGAAGTCCGCTAAAGTCATAATCGAGAGGTTTTACCCTCGCTTGACTCTGGACTTCGAGACCAACAAGAGGATCTGCGATGAAGTGGCCATCATCGCCTCCAAGCGCCTGCGCAAGTATGCCACTACTCGTCAGGCCAAGATTGAGTTCAGTGTTGACAACCATATAGCAAGATCGCGGGCTACGCCACCCACCTCATGAAGCGCATCCAGCAGGGCCCCGTCCGCGGCATCTCCTTCAAGCTGCAGGAGGAGGAGCGTGAGCGTAAGGACCAGTACGTCCCCGAGGTGTCCGCCCTCGACTTCACGCAGAACTCCGAGTCCGGCCAGCTCGACGTCGACGCCGAGACCAAGGACCTGCTCAAGCACCTTGGCGTAAGTCTCCATTCCGCACCGTCTCCACCTCCACTGGCCCCGAGACATGTGCTGGCGGCACCGTGGGTCGTGGCTGCTAACGTGCATACCCATGACAGTTCGACGCTGTCCCCGTCAACGTTGTCAACGTTGTCCAGCAGCAGAGCCAGGAGCGTGGTGGCCGCCGCTTCGGTGACCGCCCCCCTCGCCGCGACTAAATCGGCCCCGCTACTTCAAAAGCGGTGTTTTGGTGACGACGAGTTTACGAAAAGAAGACCCTTAAGCAATGGCATGAGGGAGGAGAAAGGTTCCACGGGCGTGGCACTAACACTACGTGACGACGCATTCGGATCGGGCTTGGGTTCTGGGCGCGTGGCGTCGATGGTCGCGGCGTCCACGGCGTTCTTGATGATGGCACGAGAGTGCCCTATTCGTCTTCTTCTACCGACTTGGAAGGTAGTGAGCTCCCAGTTAGATCGAATCCAGATCTCATGCTCCTACAAGGTGTCGCCTGTTTCTAGGGTAATTCCGGAGACAAGGCTTGATGGCCAATTACTTCCAATGCTCCGGTGTGGATCACAATTCCTGGGTCTCGTGGTTTTTACCACGGACTCACTCTCCATGTTCCACGGGGACAACTTCGGCATGCCGTTGTGATGAGAGGCACCTGTGGGTGATATGTTGCATGTTTGTGTGACCTTGTTCTATGTGGGTATTCCGAAACTGAACCGAAACTCCTGCGCTTCAATAAATGAAGCCTGTAGATGAATGTAGACCGAAAGGCTCGCTCTACGGAGCATTGTCAGGCTCGGTCCCAAACCTGGCCTTGTAGCCCTCGATGGAATCACCCTCCGACCCATCACCGAGAGCCGGTGCCTCGGCCTGCGTCGTCACAGTCTTCTCACGCACGACGACGTCCACCTTGCCCCTGGGCGCGACTCTGGCATCGTCGCCCCTCTCGAGCGCCAGGTCCGCGGCGTCCCGCGCGGCCTTGCGGTCCTCGTGCAGCTGCATCCTTGCCATCTCGGCGGCTAGCCTCTCGGGCTCGCTCTTGTTGCTGCTGCTGCTGCTCCTCTCTCCCAAGGCAGCCGCACCAAGGGAACCACCGCCGGTGCCACCGCCGGCGTCCTTGCCCTCCCCCGCGCCGCCCTCGCCCTTGCCCTTCTCCTCCGGGTACAGCTCGATCTCGATCTCCGGCAGGCCGACCCTCTCCCACGCGGCCGTCTCGTGCAGCTGCACCTTCACCCACAGCGCGCGCCGCGCGCACGCCTCCCCGCACCAGCGCTCCAGCTCCCGCGTCTCGACGATGTCGAAGTCGCGCCGGCCCTTGTTGACCATCTTGTACGTCCCGGCCCGGGGGAACCTGCGCCGCCGGTTGGGGCACAGCGCGTACCCGCACTTGTCGCCGTCCAGGTTGCGCTCCGTGATGAGGTCGTCGTAGTCCGAGGGCTGGAAGATGCGGACCAGCGAGGTGAAGGCGCGCGCGTCGGAGGGGTCTGGGTCCGAGGCCGGGCGGGGCGGGGCTGTGCTGCTGGTGCTGCTGCTGGTGCTGCTGCTGGTGCTGGTGCTGGCGCTGCTGCTGCTGCGGGGGAAGTCGAGGAGGGTGAGGACGTTCTCGAAGATCTGGGACTCGGTGTCCTTGCGGGCTTGGAGGATGCGGGCGTGCTGGAGGGCGACCTGGCGGGGGTCCTGTTTTGGTGGCTGTGGCCTTGCCGCTGCTGCTGCTGCTGCTGCTGCTGCTGCTGAGGTGCTGCCAGGCTGTGTGGATGTCTTGGGTTTCTTCAAGATGCCCTTGAGGGGCGGTTGTGCCTCGGAGGCCATGGTGTGGTATGGCGTGGTGCTGTGGTGGTTCCTAAGCTTGCAGTTTTCAGAGTGGTTGCTCTCTGAAGAAATCAAATGTCCTGGGCTTACATAGTAGGTGACGATGGTGGGGGCGAAGGAGCAGGGAAGCTGTTTTCTCGAGCTTCCTGATGTACAGTGTCCTGGCTGGTGGTGGGTGTATATGCACTGTAGAACTCATGGGCTGGGCGAGGACATGCACACTGTCCTAGACTGTGCTGGATTTGTTTGACGTTGAAGAGCGGTCATCGCTGGCCGGTAGTGGCCCACACCTCTAGCACGGGTTCAACAATAGAACAGGTAGCAGTATCTAGACTAGGCTGGCACAGGCTGGGGTCCGTACAGGTCCGTACAGCCAGCCACATGCGTCGATCCAACTGCATGGAGACAGGAGGTTGGTGCTGTTTTAGAATCCTGATCCTCAGCCATCACCAGACCAGACGAGAGAGAGGTGTGTGTCAGTGAACCAGACCCTTGGGACTGAAGAGGCAGAGACATATTTGCATCTACCTCTATTTACTCTACTACCTGACCCCTTTTCTCTGCGCTCTACTAATCATTACCTGTCTGTCTGTACGGGGAGACGTGCCCAATATTCATTCGACCACCCGTCCAGACTATTCAATTGGCCATCCATCGTCACACACTACATTGCAGTTGCATTCCGAGCAAGAGAAACAAGAAGAAAACCAAAAACAAGCACCTCAGCCTTGCAGATCAGGAGATCTTCTGGACGCGATCACCGTCTGGGCGGGCTGTTTGATAAATGACACACACATACATGATCCCCAGCAAGGAGCACTCAGCAAGCCGTCCGTAACGCACAAGCCTTGCCACCCGAGCGAGATCTCATCTAAGGTTAGATCTGAAAACCAACCTGTCCTCTCTATTTCTGTTTTTTTTTTCCTTTTTAGTCTGTCTGGCAAGCTGACCCAGACGAAAGATTGCTTCTATCTATCCGGCTGCCTGTGAGTACTTTTTGATCCTCCGGGCCACCGAACGAGGCTTGGCTTCGTGTGGGTGCCCTGCTCTGCCACCTTTAAATCGGAGCAGCAGCTTCTGTTAGGCTGGGACGGAGACACATGCATGTGTTGTACTCTCTGGCTCTGGCTCTGGCTTGGTCGGGCTTGGTCCAGTCTGAACGCGGTGGCTCCTTATTTGTTCATGCGCTGACGTCGCCCAACCAGGATCGTCTCCAACTGGTCGGCCTTTGCCTGACACCCTGACAGCTTGACTTTCCCACCCTGACTTGCGTGTGCTGCTGCATCGATCCCCAATCCCCAATCCCGTTGCGTCCGCAGCCCGCGACCCGCGCCCGACCTCCTGGAGCTTCCCAGCACCCGAAAGCAGGCGTGCGTTGCTTCCTGGCCGAACAGACCGGCCTGCCCTGCTCACCTGCTTCCTGTACGTCTAATCTCTCCCTTCACCTACCTGCTCAATCTCCATCCAGATCCAGCCCTACCAGATTGCTTGTGTCCTGCGCCATTTCTGACCTACTAAGCGCCGCACAGACAGTCAGACATCGACAAAAAGCCTGCCCGTCCCAACCCATCGCTCCCCGCATCATCCTACGTCAGACATCCGCCTTCTCTCTGCCATTGCCGCTGACATCTCCGCGACGCCTTTGACCTCGCCTTCGCCTGCGCCTGCGCCTTGGCCCTGGCCGAACAGCAATGTCTTTCAAGGTCAAGGCCCTCTACGAGTACTCGTCGCCCCACGAGGATGACTTGAACTTCCCCATCGGCCAGATCATAACCGTCACCGAAGAGGAGGACGACGACTGGTACACCGGCGAGTACCTGGACGACGCCGGAGCTAAGCATGAGGGCATCTTCCCCAGGAACTTTGTCGAGAAGTACGAGCCAGTCGCCCCGCCACGCCCGACCCGGACGAGACCCAAGAAGGAGCCCGAGCCGGCCTCTGAAGATGCAGCCGCCGCTGCCGAGGAACATCCTGCTCCGCAGGCCTTCTCCCCAGGATCCGCCGCTGCACCAGAACCCGTAGCTGCACCTTACGAGGAGGAGCAGCAGCCTGTCTCTCCGCCTCCGTTGCCCACCGAGCCCAGGTCCCCTATCGCTGCTGCTCCTCGCGCGCCGGAATCGGCTGAGCCCGAGACGCCCGCATCGCCTCCCGCAGCCCCTGCAGCAGAGCCAATTGCTCAGTCCCCGCCAAAGGCCGCGCCCGCTAAGAAGGGCCCGCCCCCCGTCACGCAGAAGCCAGCCAGCAGCTCCTTCAAGGACCGCATTGCCGCCTTCAACAAGTCTGCTGCGCCGCCGATCGCCCCCTTCAAGCCGGCTGGCCTGGGTGGCTCTTCCGGCGCCGCCTCCTTCGTCAAGAAACCCTTCGTTGCTCCCCCTCCCAAGGGCAATACCTACGTTCCGGTCCAGCGCAACACTCCAGTGGCCCCTGTCTACCGTCGGGATGAGGACCCCGAGATCAAAGAGCGGGAGGCTGAAAATGAGGAGACTGCTCAGAAGGTAGGACTGATGCCGACCGAAGCAGCCGAGGGCGACGAGGATCAGCCGAAACCTTTGAGCCTGAAGGAACGGATGGCATTGCTTCAGAAACAACAGCAGGAGCAGGCGCAGAGGCACGCAGAAGCCGCGGCCAAGAGGGAGAAGCCGAAACGCCCGGCGAAACCTCGTATGGCCAGCCACGAACCTGCTTCCATTGAGAGCGTCGACGAGGACGACCTTGCCCAGCCTCCTCTGGACCGCACCGACGCCGGCGGGGCAGGAGGCAGGGAGTCTATCGACGAGTCGCATCCTCCCAGGATCCCTGCGCAGCCCCGCCGCAAGCCGTCCAAGGGCCCAGAGCCCAGAGACGGAAACGAGGCGGACATGTCTGGCGCTGGAGAGACGACCGAGGACCAGGCAGACCTCACCGAACGCGAGGACAGCGACGAAAAGCCTCGTCGCCCCTCCCGTGTGGCAGCAGAACCCGCCCCGGCCGATGAGTCTGAAGAGGCCCAAGACGAGGAGGAAGAGGAGGAGGAAGACGAAGAGACCAAAGAGTTCCGCCGCAAGGAGGAGCTCCGAGCAAGGATGGCAAGGCTGGGCGGCGGAATGGGAATGCCAGGCATGTTTGGCATGCCCGTCCCCGGCGGTGCCCCCTCGCTGCCGCCGAAGAAGAAGAAGGCCTCTGCATCCGAGAGACGCACCAGCGAGGATTCCCAACCGCTCGCATCTCCGACACAGGCACCTCCAGTTCCCATGATGATGCCTTTACCGGGCTTGGGTGGTCCGCGGAAATCCGAGGACAGGACACCAGTGACGGAACAGCCTCCTGCTATATCTGACCAGGAAAATGAGGACGAACCAGTGGCACGCAGTCCCCCATCAGGTAAGGCCTAATTCTGCCCAGAGTTTGTTGAGATGCACGAGAACTAATCTGCGTGCAGTCCCGACAAGCGCTTCTAGTGCTGCCCCGCCAATTCCTGGTGGCCGTCCTGCGCCACCCCCTGTGCCCGCTGAGTGTATGTTTGGCCTGCCCTTTGCAGTTACTCGTTGCTAACTGATGTCCAGCGCGACCTCTCCCGCCGCCTGCACCTGTGGCAAATGCTGCCAAATCTGAGGGTTCCGAATCCGATGATGAGCTGTCAGGCCCTGGGGCCATGGAAACACCACGGAATGAAGAGCCCCCAGTGACCCGGGCTCCGCCGCCACTGCCTCCCGTTTCCGCACCCGCACCGCCTGTGCCTACTTCTCCTCGGCTGCCTACGTCCCCTAAGTTCCACGGTGACGACTCCACCCCGGTTTCGCCATCCAACAAGAGGGCCAGCCGGCCCCCGCCTCCCGTGCCGGGTACAGCCCCAGCCCCGCCATCCCAAACAAGGCCACCACCACCTCCTCCGCCCGGTGGCCTGCCGCGGACGTCGATTTCGTCCGACCGCCCTGGATCGTCTGCCAAACCCTCAGCTCTTCCGGAGGACAGCAATGAAGGGGAGGTCACAGAGTATGACGGAGATTACGACACGGACATCGCTTCGTCGGTGCCACACAAGGATGCCCTGAAGGCACACGGGCGGGAATCAAGCATCGAGGACACGATCTCGGTCTCGTCGCCAAAGGAAGCACCTCCTTCCCTGCCTCCACCTATTCCATCCGCTGCTGCTCCGAGAGCCGTGCCCCCTCCACCTCCTGTGCCGAGCCAGCCGCCGCCAGAGAGTCGGCCAGATACTCGACGATCCGTTGACGCTCCTCGAGCAGCCCCGCCACCACCGCCGCCCACAAATTTCGCGGCGCAAGATGAAGAAGATTATGACCCTTACAACTATACGGCTGCTGCGACGTCACCTAGGATTCATGCTCCTCCGTCATTCTCTCAGCCACCGCCACCGCCGCCGCCTCCCCGTCCGGAGGATGATTACGAGGAACCAGCTTACCAGCCGCCACCCGAGCACAGGGCTCCTCCTTCCTCTTCAGGAGGTCGGCCGTCTGCACCCACTTCCCGGGGCTCACTAGACGTCCGTCCGTCCAGACGGTCCGTGGACCTGCTGAACCGGCCGTCCATGGAATCCGGCTTCGTTGCCAATGACATCGATCTTGCCCCTCAGTCCGGATGGTGGCTACAACCGAACGGTCTGCCGCCACAGCTGCAAGGCCGCAAGGACATTTTCTTCGAATCCGACGAGTCTCAACAGCATGGCACAAAGACGACAGTGACTCGGGATCTCTACATTCTATTCCAAGACTACTCACAGACCGTCATCACGGTGCGCTTTGACCCACAGGATGCGAAGGACGTGCACTTGGAGCAGCGCCATGAAGGCCCGCCCCGAAGCCTGCGCCAGGACCAGCTCGAGGAATCGTACGAGCGTTTCGGCCGGCCGCTCTCCACGGCGGTTGCCGGAAAGAAGGATACTGTCGTTGGCGACGGCTCACCTCAATCGCTCGTGTTGGAATTGCTGAAGCCGTTCAAGGACGCCCTGCTCCCCGTCGGGACCCGCGCGTACGGCGCGCTCGTCTACTCCAACCTCGCCAACGCCAGCACGACGCAGACGGACCAGATCCGCCCTGGCGACATCATCAGCATCCGCAACGCCAAGTTCCAGGGCAAGCACGGGCCCATGCACGCCAAGTACAGCTCCGAGGTTGGCAAGCCGGACCACGTGGGCGTGGTGGCCGAGTGGGACGGGACCAAGAAGAAGGTGCGCGCGTGGGAGCAGGGCCGCGAGTCCAAGAAGGTGAAGCAGGAGAGCTTCAAGCTCGACGACCTGCGCAGCGGCGAGGTCAAGATCTGGCGCGTCATGCCGCGCAGCTGGGTCGGCTGGGAGGGCCAGAACTAGGAGATGACCGGCTACCCCCCTGCCCACGCCGCCTCCATGCCGGTGCGGTGCGGCACGGGTAGGTGGTGGGGTCTCGGTGGTGACCACAACAGCCACCACCACCACCACACCGACAGCAGCAGTCACAGCAGCACCGGGATGATTACGATGATTATGACACCACAAGCGACTGCGCATCACGGCACCGCACCATGCTCTGCCTTCTCCTCCTCGGCGGCACGCCGGTCGACGGAGCAACAACGCTCCAGCGGCAGCGGCGGGGACGGCAGCGGCGGGGCCCGTTACCTCGACGGCGGTCCGCCACGGAGGATGACCCTCGAGGGGAACAGCGCGAACCCTTGGTCTTAGTGTTACTGTTTCGCCGGGCGCGGGCTCAGCAGTGAGGAGAGTTGTAATTCTGGGGGCGGCAGTGCGATTGGCGGTGATGGCATAAAATGAGTCGGCGAGCGCTCGGCGAAAAGCAGCAGCAGCATGTTGTGTGGGCGGAATGTCCACGCGCGTGCTGTGTACCTGTGTACCTGTGTGTTTGTGTGTGAGTGTGTGTGTGTGTACGATTCTTTTTTTTTTTCCGGGAAGAGAGAGCATCCATCATCGCATCATATCATGTCATGGTCAGAGAAAGCCGGACAGCAAGACGGGGCAAGACTATCGATCGTTTTATTTTACCCTCCACGGCCAAGGTGTTACGCAGACAGAGAGACAGAGAGACAGACAGACGGCTGTATGGTTGAGTGGGTGGAGTGGATGATGTGAGGCTGTTGGCTCGCCCGTGGAGGAGGAGGTGGTAGTTGTCGGATGTGGGGGAGGTTGTGCTGACTTCAGTGTGCCCTGCCGAACCATCATCCTGCCGGCCGCTGTTCGGCACATACTTATTTCTACTTCTTGACTTTATTTGAGAATTGTACTTGCATCGCCGCTTCCCCCGGCCTCCTTGCGGGCTGTGTCCGTTTCCTTGAATGTGATGTGACGGTCTGCCTATATTTGGAACGCTGACCATGAGAGGAGGGAGGGGCGAAGGATCGGCTTGGCACGACTGACCTGTCACACGATGATCAGAGATCAAGGCAGGGGTTTCCCCCCCGGGGAATAGCACCTCAATGCTCTGCGTCAAATCTCAGAAAGTCGAGGATAGATATAGGTAAGGCGAGGAAGCCAGAAGTTAGAACAAGTGGGGGAAAGAGAAGAGAGCCGGGGGTTTTCTTGTCAATCAACCTTGGAACCCAAGCACGACATACGAGCTATCTGGGGCTGGGCCGGTGATATCTACGATCCTGCCAATCTCACTTGTAGTCGAGCCGCCAATGACGAGTGTGTCTGTTCCTGGGGTCCGCGGCGCAACATTGCCTACCCTATATGCGGCTCAGCTTGCTGTTATATGCTTGGTTGGCCTCGACTCCCAACCGCTTCGGCCGCCTTATTCCATCTCTCCCCCACGAGACGCGCCAAGCCAAATGTCCCCATGATGTATTTCTCAAGGCTGCTGCGTCTTCCCGCAGAAGGCTGGCGGAAGACCGCCGTCTTGAGCACGAGCACCGTCGGCAGCCTTGTCGTTTTGAACTTGTCCATTCTCGTTTGGTCCCTCGGGAAGAGCGGCGTCTCAGGGAACAATGTCTTCAGCCAAGGCGACTGCGGCAGGATCTCACTGCTCAACACCATCCTGCATTTACTGCTCAACATCGTTTCCAGCCTCATCATCGCCTCCTCCAACTTCTTCATGCAAGTCCTGAACTCGCCAACCCGGCCCGAGGTCGACCGAGCCCATGCGCGTAAACGCTGGCTTGAGATTGGGGTGCCCTCCCTTCGGAACGTCCTCCACGTGTCGCCCTACAAGTCCTTGGCATGGCTACTTCTCAGCTTGAGCTCCGTCCCCATCCATTTGCTGGTCAATTCTTCTATATTCACTGTGGACTACAGCGGGTCAAACTGGTCAATAGCGCTCATCTCGGAGTCTCTCCTGCACGGGGCACCATACTCTCTTCCTGGAGCTGCGCTTACTGTGGACGGCACATACTACACTGACGCAACAAATGAAGGAAATTACGTATATGGGATGGCGACCGAGAGGAACATCTCGAAATCGCGGAGACTTGAGGGTGTCCTGGCCACTGCAACACACAACCTGACTGTCAGCGAGTGTATATCTCAGTACCAAAGCTGCCACGCATTGCGCAAATACCGGGACCTTCTTCTAGTCATCGGTACAGGTGATAAGCCAACAGATTCACAAGGATGGCTCATTGGCGACATGTATGATATGAGAGAAATAGTGGGGGAGGTATACGACCATGAGACCAGGTACGGGCTTGAAAACGAAACATTTGCTTCCGCCTGGGAGCCCTATTTCCCAAATGATTCCATGTGGCAGGCGAATTCCCTATGGTTCAGCTCAGACTGCTTCAACGCTGCGGACTCGACGGCTTCAGGTGGCTGCCGGAGCTCCTGCAACGGGCCCCTTGGAATGGAATACACGACCGGCAGTTCGGGAGGGAACGAATCTGCGACGAAGAGCTCAGCATGGGAATTTCCATGGTTGCCGATTACCCCGGGAGGCCAGTCGATCTGTATTGCACAAGGCTTCGATTCCTCAGACAACGAGTCGCGGCCGCACAGCTATGCCTGCCTCCCACGACCGGTCTACACAAACAGCAAGGCAAACAACATCCACGTGCAGTACTGCCTCGCGGAGCCCTTGGAACCAGAGTGCCGATTGGCTATATCCAACATGCTCCTTTTGGTGGTGACGGCCTGCATTCTCATCAAGCTCGCCCTCTGCATCATCGTCCTCTTTAGGCTCAGAGATGATCCTCTGGTGACACCAGGTGACGCGGTAGCCTCGTTCATCAGCGTTCCCGACCCAACCACACACGGCACATGCGCGGCGACACTGGCGGATATGCGGTTCCGTATCTCAGACAAGAAGCCTCTCCAATGGCGGAATGGGCCAAGGAGGCTCCCGCATGCGGTATCACCCGCGTATTGGGTCCTGAATTATGTCTTCTTCATCTCGCTTTTGATACTCCTGGGAGTCTTGATGGGTCGTGCAGTAAATGAACATCATTTGTGGAAGGTGTAAGTTCTTTTTGAGGACCATTTTTGGTCTTAAATAGACAAACCCCATAAGGCCCGTCAACTAACAAATTACTATTACTTGTAGATCCAGCTTCGGCAGTATCTTCTCGCATGAACAAAGTATGCTCCAGGGCGGCGTATTTGGAGGGCAGTGGTTCCCCACGGGGAACTTCCTCGCCTCTGTTCTGTTGCCGAACACTCCTCAGCTCATCCTCTCTTGTGCTTACTTCGCATACAACGCGCTATATACGAGACTTCTCACCGAGTCGGAATGGCAGTCATTCAGCACTTGCTATCGCCCTTTGCGGGTAACCAGCCCCCGGGGGGAGCAGTGGTCAACCTTTCGACTTCAGTTGCCATATAAATATAGTATTCCATTATTGGTCGGCAGCATCCTGCTCCATTGGATCACATCGAATGCTATTTTCCTCTTTATGACTGAGGGAGGTAAGTTTAATCTTTTTGTGTATTTGCAAGATTTCTTCACCAGTGAAATCTGGTATGTCTTTCAGCGGCCATTCATATAGGTATCATCAAGTGAATTTTATAAGACCGGGCGTGTGCTACTACACATATAATCAGGCGTTGGAAACAACTAATTTATGTCCAGGATATTACGGTACCCTTGAAGGCGGCAACCCTCCATTTGACTCCCATCAAATTGTACTTGTTGGCTACTCCTCGCCCGCCATTGTCATTGGCTTCACTATCTCGTCTGTCTTGATTCTGGCGCCATTACTGCTCTGCTCGCGGAGACTACAGGGCTTCATGGTCATCTCACGCTCCAACTCGCTGATCATCTCCGCCGCTTGTCATGTCTCGACGCTCCGAAAAGCCCACCCGACCTCCAGCGGACCGCCATCGGTGTTGCCCATGAAAAGAAATCCCGAGGGTAGAAGTAATGCGGACGAACGAGGTGACAGCGCTACTTCGGGTACATCTGCGATTGCGGAGGAAGAAGTCGAACTGCAACCTCTAATGCCGGCGTCTCCGAGCGCTGCTTCTCTACTTCATTGCTCCGCGGCTCCATCGAAGCAAGCGCACAACAAAAAGCCCGCTGACACTATCCCGGACGCACAGGCCTGGGCCTCTCCTGGGAGCAAGCCGGTGGCCAACAAGCAGACTTCACAGCCTCCACTTCGGTCTCCCACAGCAGGAAGAGCTGAAGAATACTTTACGGACGTCGAACGACGTAGTTTATCCGCGAGGGAGACCGCTCGGAGTACCGAAGAAGAACAACGGCTTCTCTCGGCCCCGCCGCCAAGTGGGATCGTTATACCTGATGACATCAGTCAGGACGGCAACGCCGCCACGGGTATCAGCACCCTCTCGAATGATGCACACATGGAGTATCGCGGGCTCCTCACCTCTCTTCCACCTGCAGAAGAGAACGGTGGCGATGCTCGCCTGATGAGCGCACCTCACAGCTTTGACGCGGATGATGTCGACGACAGACTGCGGGCTGCTCGCGAAGTCGAAGATGGCTTGTCCTCTGAGGTGAACGACGCGCAATTTCGTATAAGACTGTCCAGGAGCAGGATTAGGTGGGGTGTTGTGCGCATGCCGGATGAGTTTTACACACAATTTGAAAAGCAGGACGATGGGTTAGAATTGGGGCATCTGACGTTTGGGACAGAGGAGCAGGACGTTGCTCGACCAGAAAGTGACCCAGGGCATGTCTATGCTTGAGTGTTTATTTGATGCAATTTAATAAGTTCAAACATTTTAATTTATAATGATACTATTAAACCTTTAGATAAAGAGACAGAAAGGTTTTATAGTTACAGACATTAGTCAGGTGATGTATGAATACTATGATTATTGGATATAACAGAGGGTGTATGCTAGATTTAATGCCTTATAAACCTACCTAGGTAGGTACATCGAATTGCTGCTTATTTAGTTCTCTTTACCACGGCACTGTGATCCATACCTGGAAAACTAGTCTTGTCCAACAAGAAGCTGGCAGAACCGGGCAAATCGACAGCTGCAGAGAGAGCTCTGGCGGACCAAGGGGTCCATGTTGGGAGCATTGCCCCTAGGGCTGTCTGATGGTGGCACCTCTAGCGGAGCACTTGCTCTTCCTCATGCATTCATTGCCTTGCCCCTGCTTTGCCTTTGGGCTGAATCCGAAGGGTGGGCTTTCACTTTAAAATCCTGATATACACAACTGACGCCCTTGGCCCACCTCCCCCAGCGAGACTGGGCGTTGGGGGCCACGCAGAGTCCCGTCTGCACATGTGTTTCAGCTCATGCAATCCCAAGCACGTTTTCTGCGTCCCGTAATACACGGTACGACGGGAATGGCCCCATTGCGTGCCCCAGCAGCCGATCAAGATGCTCGCCACCCCCAACACACAAATATCGCGGCGTCGTTGTCAGCCAGGGCTCACTCCGTAGTCCAGGCAGTGCACGGCAACCACCGGCGAATCAGCCTTGGATTTCAACTCTTTCGGTCAGTGAGGCCTGAAAACCCCCAACTCGCCCAGGCTCTATCACATGTAAGGAGTCTGCATGTGAATGGGTGCCATCGCCAGCTCGGGGCATCAAATGTATACAACGTTTTAGGTATGCTTTGTCGCTTGAGGATGCCTGCCTCAGGTCCCTCAAACTATATTAAAGCCGGAACCGTCCCGTCAAATACTTGGCCCTGGGATCCGCTTCTACATTATGCATACTCTGCTTATAAGTCTTTCAGAAAGGAGTGGAAGCAGCCTTCGTCGCCATGGCAGATCCTGGAGACAGAGTTCAATTCAATGTGTATCTTGGTGCCTGGACAAATTGGTCGAGGGGTCGCATACTAGGCGCCACGCTGACGTTGGAATCCCAATACGGCCTATTACTCCTTTCCTTCACGGCCACCTTCGTAGGGCTCGTGGCGTCGAGGTTCTGGCGCATAGTCACACTAATACTCCACCGGATCTACTCGACGCCTGAGCCGCGTGACGCCCTCCACCATCAGCGCCAAGTTGGTATGCTCGAGCAGGACCCTCAACCCCAACACCCGAGATGGTGAGTTTCGGGGCTAACTGATGGCAGTACTGCGGAACTCCGTGTCCGCCGTGTCCACCCTGTGGACGTCCCTGCAGCTCGCCTGGTGCTGGCGCGCCGTGGCGACGAGGTATCTGGCCCGCACCGTCCCGACCATCATCTTCGCGGCATCCGCCTTCCTCGCCTTCACGGTGGCCGGCGGCTTCACGTCGTCGATATCCTCCGGGATCGGCAGCGACGTGCTCATCGACGGCTCGCGGTGCGGGATAGTGCCGCGGGCGGCCTTCTCGAGCGAGAGCGTCTCCCTGATCTACCCCTGGCTCTCCCAGTCCATGAACAACGCGGCCAACTACGCCCAGCAGTGCTACTCGGCCAACACGACGGGCACGCTGGACTGCACCACCTTCGTCAGGAGCCACCTGCCGTTCCGCTCCGCCCGGGACGCCCCATGCCCCTTCGCCGAGGGCATGTGCCGCAGCGGCGGCTCCAACCTGCTGCTGGACTCCGGGCTCATCAGCAGCGAGGACCTCGGCCTGAACATGCCGGCCAGCCAGCGCATGTTCTACAGGGAGGTGCTCCACTGTGCCCCTCTGAGGACCGACGGGTTTGTGCGCAACGTGAGCACGGGCTATAACAATTACACGAGGTACTCGTACGGCCACTTTGGTCAGTTCGATTATACCTACGAGGTCGAGGACCTCAGGGTGCAGTACAAGAGGCAGATCGACAACCCGCTGCGGGAAAGGCTCGATGGCCCCATTCTCATGTAAGCTTGATGATACTCTGCTGAGACTCTCTGGGCTCCCATCACAGCGACTGAGTTACTGACTCCAACAGTGCGCTGAAATCCGCCGTTGCAAACGGCACCGCCTGGGCCGACGAGAGCGACTTCATAGCGATCCCCCAGCTCTTTGTGCCCGACGCCGACACCATGATCGTCGCGTTGGCGCCAGGAGGGACCTACTTCCTGAACAGGACCGACGACCCCTGGTACCGCGGCGTCGTGCGCGGAGGTTCAGTCTCCTTCGGCGGCGGCATGCGCGACTTGTACACGCCGGACGAGGCGGCGTCGCCCATGGGGTGTGTGCAGCGCTACCAATACTGCAACGCGGACAGGGAGTGCGGGAGCCTCAGCAGCTTCGGGGACGCCATCGCCAGCGCCGCGGCCGTCTTCCACCCGCCACCCGGCGGCGTCTGGGCCAAGGACAAGACGACCGATATGCCCGACGTGGTCGGGAAGCGCTTCGTCATGTTCCAGAACACGCTGCACGCCTCGTCGAGCATCAAGGCCCTGCTCGCCGCCATGGGCCCATCCTCGCTGTTGTCTACACAGCATATACTCCAAGGCTTCATGGGCCCGCTGCCAGACAACCAGTGGCAACTCGAGGTCAGCCACTGGTTCGCCATCCGCCTGGCTTCGATACAGGCAGACTTCGTCAGCACGGCGACAGGCCCGGCCGACGAGGCGCTGCTGCCATATACCATCACCCCGAGTGACGAGTCCCAGATTGCAATGTGCAACAACCAGGTGAGCAACAATCCCGCGCGTGGTCGATACTCCGCATATCCCCTACCGGACCATGCTGCTCCTGCGAAGATTACCGCCGCAACTAATCGACGCCAAAACCAACGCACACAGAAAATCCTCAGCACGGAGTACGCATCGCTCAGCCTGTTCGGGCTCTGCTTCACGTGCGCGACCGGGGCCGTTATCATCCTGGCCTCGTACGTCGCCGAGCCCCTGCTGGCCCTCTTCTGCTCCCGCGCCCGGCGCGGCGAGTACAGGCACCTGGAGTGGGCCGCCAACGGCACCCTGCAGCTGCAGCGCCTGGCTTACCAGGGCCTCGGGTCGGAGAAGTGGTCGGGCTACACCGACGATGTCCCCAGGACGGGGCCGGGCTACTTCCTCCCGGACCTGGCCCGCGCATACCACCCTCCTCCTCCTCCTCCTCCTCCTCCTACTCCCCCTGGCGCCGGGGCCCTCCGGAGGACCACCCAGGAGGAGGCCAAGCCGGCGTCCCACGCGGCGAGCACGACGACGCCGTCCGTCTCCGAGGCTGGCGGCGGTTTGGAGGTTTCTAAGCAGCCCCGCCAGGGTGGTGTCCCGTCCCGCCCCGTCTCTGCCGTCTCGGAGCTGGCCCCGGGGGCTGCCTCGGCCCGGGCCGGATCGCTGCGGGATGTCTCGTTGCAGGCCGTCTCGTTGCAGGCTTCCTCGCCGCAGGCCGTCTCGCCGATCTCACAGCATCCTGAGAGCTCAGACAACCAGACTCGCTGACCGTCTCCTCATTTGGCTCACTTTTCATTTATCCGCAAAGAAAGGGGGGAAATATCACAACATATCAAGAGTCACCTGGGCACCGTAGTTGGGCCTATCCCATGGCATCTTGTGAAGGAAGCTTCTAGTCGAATAGTTCAGAATGGATAATTGAAGGCCATGGACATGGGGTGGAGATAGTGACAAAATTCCTCTGTCGATACCTGATACATAATAGTACCTATGCTAGGTGGTTATAGCACTTGGGCATAACATAAATTACTGTCTGGGTGAAGATTTCATGGGATACAATGACACAATCCGTATGCAGAGCCAGAAGTCTGTACATTTGCATTCACATAAATGGTGGGAGGCGGTATCAATGTTGTAGGTACCCTAACATATCAGAGGGTTTCAATTTAGATCAAGTCAGACACTTATACATCCACGGCCAAACTTGGGTCAAACCTTATGGAGGCTTTTGGCTATTACATTGTAAGAGTATTTCTGTACGGGAATATCTGTTATGAAAATACCTAGGTATCAAGGGAGTGAGCGCTGTAAGAGTGGATGTCAACGGCCGTTGTGACAGCACGGCTATGTAAGCTACACCAAATTCTAGGAAATTCTAGAGAAATTCTAGGGAATTCTGCAATTTTTGCCTCTGGTTGACTATGGCTTAGCACTTGTGGAGGACCGTCTCAGCCGTGGGCGTGGGTGTCGACGCGCAGTACCAACACATCCTTCGTTTGGCTCGCAAGACTGCAAGTATCTGAGCTGGCCTCCACTCAGCAATCACAGCGAACAAGTGAAAAGAGCCGCAAAAGATCAACAAGCTTCAGCCGAATTTCCTGTCTAGGATCCGACAGCCTCTCAGAGGACGGCATGGGCAGTACCGCATTGCCTAATGTCATGTCGCTGTGCGCATATCATCCTGTCCCACCCTAGATAATGCACCCTCTTATTAATAGCACCGAGACGAGAAACCCGGGACCCGCCCTTAGGGCTGATTGTCTGACACGAGAGAGAGAGAGGGAAGACTGCCCCTGGGCCCGAGACAAATGCCAATGCCCGCCTTTCTGCAGTGCTTGCTTACATCACAGAGCTGACACCAGTCGGCTGCCCACCACGGACCTCATGCATGAGCCTGCGTAACGCATACCTATTTTCACACCCCCTATGGCCGTTTTTCCAAGGTGTCACAAGATGGAAAAATTCTGGACTCGAGCCTGACCCGAGACTTGTGTGACGGAAGGGAGGACTGCCTGCTTCAGCCGGTCGAAACATGGTCCACTTTGCTTTGCGGCTGGAATACCGGAGCGCATGCGCATAATCACATCATCTACCAATTACCCGCAAGCGAGCCGGGAAACGGATGAACACATGCACACACACACTAAATCAGAGCCCCACCACGGTCAAGGCACATCCACAGCAGGATTCCATCCTCGGCGGCGCCGGCGCTGTGCGGCTCGTGGGCGGGATAGAGTAAGTAAGCTGAGCGCATGTTCCCCCCCCCCCCCACACCCTCGTCCCTGCTGTGCGACCACCCGCCCGGCGTCGTGGCTGTCGTCGTCGTCCTCACCACCATCCCGGGGGCGGAGGGGATGGGTGGATGGCGTACCCGATCCTCCCTTCCTTCCTCTTCCACCCCCACGAGCCAGCCGGCACGGACAGCAAGAGCCGGCCTGAGTTGCACGGCTGGTGTGATCTGCTGATGTGGTGTGCAGGCTTCACCTCCAGGCTGCAGGTCGACCTCACGCCACTTTTCCCCCTACCCGCCCTCCTCGCTGGAACTGAGAGAGGCATGGTTGGCTCAAACGGCCTGGGCGCAATGCAGGTTCCGTGGCTGAGATGGGATCAGTGGGTGGCTTTGAGCAAGTGGGACAAAAGTGCAGATCGGGTGGTTCGCATGAAGAGACTGCAACGGAAGTAGGCACCACCCCTCGCAATTATTGCATCTTGTTGAATACCACTAAAAGGAAATCGAATATATTTATTAATCGTGATTTAAAGATCTGAATAATCATCGTTATGATCCCGCCGGAACCTGTACCTGTAGTTATTGATCCCACCGATGGGATCAGGGACTCGAGGTCCCCGGAGCCACCCGGGCCTGTTCCTCCGATCGATCGCCCGCGGTGCGCGCGAAGTGATATCGCCATTGGCCGGGCCACGATTTCTCTCCCCTTCTCCGTGAGCGCGGTTGGTGCGCCAGGACACAATGGGCACGAACTTACGCTTCAGGTGCAGCACGTACGTTCCACCAGATTTGGATTTGGTCGCGGATCTTCTGGCGGGAGGCGCAGCAGGGTCATCGGGACACGGTCCGGCTCTACTGCAAGTCCGGCGTCTAGTTACGGACGGGCCTCTTGGGAGACTCGGATCGGCGATTGCTGGCGGCGACTTGGTCCCAGAAGGCCCGGTGCTCTCAGAACCTTGACCCGTCGCCCGAAACACTGTTGCAAATCCCGGCTCGTTGGCTCTGGGGATTGTCTTGGCATGATGTGAACGGCTTGGTGAGGCCGAGGCTCCAGGATTCTGTTTTCGGTCCTCGCCTGCAGACAGGCACTCCGTAACATAGGCACCACTTGAAAGCTGCGTCGCTGGTGAGGTTGATGAATTGATAGCTTCCAAGGATCTGATGGAGTCTCTCGTGATACTGTCAAGCGCCTTTGTCGGACGCCTATATGGGCCACCTTATACAAGTCCTCTTCTGGGAACAGTATTTGTTGCACGACTTATTATGGAGTAGAAATATGTAAAGAACAGCTTCACTCCTGCCTACGATCCCAGAATGCAAAACAACTCATCCAGAACTCTATGGATGGACCTGTCGAATCACCAAAAGCCATCTACCTTATATCTAAACTACTTAAGAGAATGATATATGCTTGAGTGACATCATAACTGGATGTCCTACCACGATTAGAAATACTACACTGAGAATTTTCACAATCTATGTGGGACATAGGGATGTAGTTAGCACAATCAAAATGTGTAGATTTTCTGTTTGAATCTGTCCACAGACTCTAAAACCAGCCGCAGGCAGCCCCCTCACCGTGCACATGACAGCCAAGTTCAGGATACGCAAAAAATTTTCTTTCGTTGGTGGGACGCTAGATCCGTCCCCAATCGAAAATCAGAAATCCCACCGGCATGCGTCTGGTTAGGTCGACGGCAACCTGCGATGCTACCTAGAGCAGGGAGGGAGCTTTGGGAGCTTCCCTCCCAAGCCGCGCCCGGGATGCATACCTACTACCTCCCTCCTCACAACAATGTGAGGAGGGCTGAACAGCAGCTTCACTTCAGGTTGGTTACCCGGTACGTACAGTACAGTACATCCCCAGCTCCGGAAAATGGCGCGTCGCAGAAAAGCATGTTGTTCGTACCAGGATGCACACCCTACGCTTGGGCCTTACTACCTAGGTAGCTTGCGCGGCAGGAAAAGGGAAAAAAAGTCAATCGGGGACAAGGTTTTTTACACCTCGGCCAGAATGCTGTACGATATTATACCTTCCATTTTACCTTTTCCCCATCCTCCCCCCTCTCCTCCCACCACCCGTGGCTTCACTCCCGCAGCGGCCGGCCTGCCTGCCGTGCCGTGCCGTGCGGTCCTACCCTCCTCCCTCCCCTCTCCTCGCGGCGCGAGAGGCCTAGGTAATTAAATAGTTAGAAGTATAATTATCACGCATCCCATCCCATCCCATCCCACCCCTCCCATTACTGCGGTACCGGAGCGGCCAGGGTCGCAACGGCGGCAGGAGCAGTGCCACCCAGCACGGAACACCACGCTCGGCTGCAGGAGTGAGAATGGGCCGAATGCGGAGGAGGGCAGGGGAGCAAGGGAGGGGGGATGAATATGTTGGGATGGGGAAAGACGACGGAGCTGTTGTGCGTTCTAAAGTTGTGGGAAAAGATATGATTGATCATACACGCAGCACACCCACACACCTACCTGGGTATCACGAGAAGTTTATTCACACAGAAAAACACCAGACCCGAAGCAAAAGAAAAGACAATGTGCAGGTAAACTTTTTTTTTTTTTGCTGAGCGGGGGGATATTAGTCATGCTCATCTCCAAAAAGTACCGTCTCGTGTGAACTGCATGCATGCATATCTTACATCTTACGCGAAAGCTGACGGACGGCCAACGTCACTCGCAGGACAAAACACGAGGTAAAAAGATCCGTTCAGTATTCCTGATTGTTACATAGATTAATTACTCACGCCACTAAAACCCGTCCCGGTCCGTACTTTCCCATCCAGCCAGATCCTGTACTGTGAAGCCCGCTCCTGATGTACGCCATATCCAGATACCTCATATCGTTCATTCCCAGACTCCCTCCATGATGCTGTTAGTTCGTGCTGTTGAAACCGCTTTGATGATGATGACGACTGTGCTGTTCCTTTGCATTTGTATGTGTATACAGTGATGCCGCTTTTGTATAAAAAGAATTGATACAAGATGAAATGAACTATAGAGAGAGATAGAGAGAGGGGGAGAGGGGGGGGGGGAGAAAAGCCATCTAGTACGCGTGTATCGCGTCATTGCGCAACGGGCCTTTTTGGTGGTGGTGGTCCTGGCCCTGACCATGACCGTGACCATGGCCGCCCCGTTGGCTGAAAACGCGCTGCATGAAGGCGCGGGGCCCGACGTACTCGACGTCGCCGAGGACAGGGATGTGGTGCGGTTTCTTGTGTTGCCAGCGTTCCTTGATGCAGTCGTCCACGAGGGCGATGAGGCCGGTCGCAACGATTACGCTGTGTGGTATTAATTAGTGTCTGGTTGCCCCCCTTGGAGGGATTGAATTGCTTCTTGAATGGACTCACTCGGCAACGTCTGTCACGGCGTCGATGATTGACTGATCATTGATCCACATGAAGCAGGGCGGGACCCAGCCCCCGGAGACCTCGTCGTCCTCGACCTGGTTGGGCGAGCGGGTCTCGGGGACGATGTGTGCGACGGGGGTGGTCTCGCCGTCGCGGACGAGGTGGAAGGAGACGACGCCGTCCAGGTGCTTCTCGACGACCCTTTTCCACACGTACTTGTGGCCCCACCAGTCGAACTCGTAACGCTTGTTGTTCTTGCCCTTCTGGCCCTTCCGGGTCACGTCCACCCTCGCATAGTTGCTGAACTCCAGCTTGATGGAGTTCGTGGGCTGCTGGGGAGGGGGCCTCCTGTGGTCGCCGTCCGAGGTGCGGGAATACATGCTTGCCACATCGGCTTCCGTGTCGAACGAGCGCGACGTGCCGGGCCGCCTGTCCTGCTTGGAGAGGGAGCCGCCGGACGTGGCGCGCCTGGACTGGGGTCTTGCCATGGCCTTCACGGCGCTGGACATGGACCGCTGAAGAGAGGGCCTGCCCGGCGAGGCGGGCTCGACAAACCTGCGCTTCGAGCTACAGACCTCGCGGCCCGAGTCGCGGCAGTAGCGCCGTAGTGAGAACTCTCGCTTTGCCAAGTCATACATGCGCAGGTGGAAGAGCTGGACGGCGGTCCTCCTCCTGCCAGGCACGACGGTGTCGACGCGGAGGTTCATGTTCCCGTCAGTTGTGAAGTCGTCATGCCTTATTGACAGACGGTTCATGCTTGGGAAGAGCTGCGAGAAGTTCTTCGGGGTCGAAGGGCGCATGTTGGGTTCGGAGATCTCGTGGTGATAGGCAGGCAGAGGCGGAATGTAGCCGGACCCACTGCCCGTGGCCAGGTCCTCCTCTCGGTCCATGGCCAGATCCTCTTCCGAGGCATCTGTCGAGGCGTAGGTGTCGACAGAAGACCGAGGGTATGTCGAAGTTGCTGGTGAGAGGTCCTGGTTGCCTTCAAGGTACTGGACGTAGGGTTTGCTGTACTGCTCCGAGGGTCTTGAATTTGTGTAGAGAGAGGTGGGGGCTGTAGACCGGGAGCCGTAAGACTCACTACTCCTCCGGCCGTAAGAGTCGTAACTCCCTAGGGAGTCTTTGACTTGTGCGTCGGAAGGCATTGCGACGTGCGCGGTGCTGCTGGCAGTGGCGCTTACTTGGCTCTCAGGATGCGCGGAGGTGCTGTATAAGAGGGTTGGAAGGGCAGTAGGTTAATATATATGGGGCCTGGGTGGGGTCGCGACCCAGATGCAGGTCGGACATGAGCGCCTTGCCGTTTCTGCTGGCTGTTTAGGCGGCAGTGGAGGGTTGACAGGGCTTTGGGATCTTAGGCGCCGAATGTGCCAGATGGAGTGGCTTCGACTGGGGGCGGAAGGCTGGGGCTGTTGTATGGGCGGTTGGATGTGGATGGTGTGTGTGTGTCTGAGGTGGCTGCGCTCCCTTGTGTACTTGGGCAGAATCAGCGAAGACGTTGGGCGGTCGGCGGGCGTGACGTTGACCGAGACGCTCGAGACGAGTTGAGCTGTCAGATATATCTGCCGGGTCTGGAGGGTCTCGCAAACCGAGGCGGGTGGAGAAGCTGTGAAGAGCAGCTTATCTGTTGGCAGTGGATCTTGTTGAAGGATTGCGGGCGGGTGGTTTGGTTCATGTGGGCATGAGTAAGGAGACGTGGGAGAGCATTCGCGGGTATATGAAGGCGGGCGTGGAGAGTACAAGGTCATTGTATCCAGTCTAGATTTGTAACGACGTCTCTTTCTCTCCCTGCAGGGGATGAGGTTTTGGGCTGGGGAAATGGACCGAGACCGAGAGGAAGCACCACGCACTTGGGCTGGAGAGAGGAAACGAGCGACAGGCCGCAGCAGACTACCAAAAGTAGCTGCAGGCAGGGTGACGGAAGCACAGCAGCCAGCCTGTGGTTAGCCCACCAGGCCACAGGGAGGGGGAGAACGTACCACGCAGACGGCGGTAGAAATCGGCGACATGGTCCAACCCTGTTGCAGCGTGGCAGACGGGCGGTTGCGGGAGCACGCGCTGTCGGCCAGCGGGGAGACCAGGCGGACCGCCCAGACGACCAGGTGCTTGGGTGCTTGGGTGCTTGGGTGCTTGGGTGGGCCGGTGGTCTGGATAGTCTAACACGCGCACCATGGCTGGTGTGTGTTCGTAGACTATGTAGTCTAGTACTATGGTGTGTATTGTTGTTGCCTCGGTCCATTTCTTCAGTGGGTATCTCCGTGGAGGTGATCGCCACTGGTCTTCTCATTCACATCACCAACCATGCCGCCGCTTGCTCCCGGTGTCATCCATGGTGGGAGGGTTGCGGCAGCTTGCGGCCACAACTTCTGGCTCCTGGGTCTTTCGTATCAAGGGAGCACAAGTTCATGGCAGGTTGAGCTGGTCTGTCGCCCCGTGCGTACATGCGTCGGTGCAGTTCTGCTGTGGCTCGTGCAGCTACTTGTCCACATGGGCACATGGGCACATGGGGGTAGGGTGACAGTGACATGCAGACCACAACCTGAAGTGTATGCACCATACATAGTACAGTACTATGTACAATGTCCGGCGGCTGGCAGCGAGACCGGGGACGGCATTACAGATGGTGTCGTGGTGGTCCAGTAATAGCATCGGCGCAGGTAGTCTAGTTGAGGAGAGTGGATGGCCATTCAGCGAGGGATCGCCCTGCGCGGTGTCTGGACTCTGCCCTCTCTGCCTATACGGGAGACGCAGTGCAGGCCTGACGCCGAGCCAAGGCTTTCAAGCTGGAGCGCGGCAGAGGGCGCATACGTGGTACGGATGGACAGCCGGGGAAGAGTGACGCTTGGATCCGCCGGCGTGACGGGGCCCTGGGCAGAGAGAGGTTCAAATGCCTCATCAGGGTGGCGGCCCGACAGATTGAGCAATGGGAATGGCCTCGCCCTGGCGATGGCACTGGCGATGGCGATGGCAACCGGCGACGGCGATTCAGCATGCCATCACGGCAGTCAGGCCAGCGTGGGAGTGGGAGGATGTCAGTGCCTGTTGCCCATTATTTGCTGCGTGGGTGAGTATTAGCTAGCTCGGAAGAGGGGGGCAAAGAGAGGTTGTGTGTGCTGCAATCAGACTGTTCGGGAAGAGCGAGACGACGGCGACTGGTCAGGCTGGTGGGCTAGTGGGCTAGTGGTGATGTGGGGGGCAGAGGGGGAAGAGGAGATCTGAGTTGGAGGGGCAGAGCCTGACCAATGCAGCGTGGAGATGTGGTGGGTTCAAATGTTAAGGCCAGCTTGGTTGGTGCTGGTGGGGCTGCGTTGCTGGGGCTGCTGCGGTGCTGGAGGAAGTGCGGGATGAGATAGACGAAGAGGTGGTTGTCTGGTAGCGAGTGCGGCACTAGCAGCTGGCATGACAGTTTTGGTGGAGCAGGTGTTAGTGACATCGTTGTCACTCCACCACAGCCTCGACGTGGCGTGGTTTCCCCATGCCAAGTGCCTGGAAGCTCCATACGGCGCATACTCTGCACTGCACTGCACTGCACTGCACTGCACTGCAGACTGCAGACTGCAGTGGCATACCCATCACTGAGCAGTTAGGCCGTGAACACGGTAGCAGGAGAGGGAAGGAAGGAATGATGGCAGTGTCCGGCCTCTGGCCAAGCAGGCGCTAGAATATTCCCCGGCAGAGCAGCAAGAGCAGGAAGTAGCAACTGCCCAACCACCACCTGCCAGCCTGCCAGCCTGCCAGCCTAGCTCAGCTATAGACTAGACTACCTGCTACATACCACTAATACCACCACCACTAGTAGTCCACCACCACCACCACCATCACTCACAACAGTCTTCCAGTCTTTTTGCTGCTGGTCTTCCGGAATACCACGTCACCAGCACTCGATCGAGATGAGATGAACGTTCCAGACCCTTCTCCTCCTCCTCCTATTTGCTCTTCATTGCCCTTTCTAGGGCTTCATTTATTGGTACCTCCCGGAGTGTCTCCCGGAGATGCTTGACACCTGCAGTACCCCTGAGCATGGCTGCAACAGTCTGCCACACCAACAAGAAATGTCGCTGCATGTCGTGTTCCCTCAATCTCAACCGGCTCGGAATGTAGACATGGTTCCAGACCACCAGCCTAATGCACCAACACCAACACCAAGCACCAGCACCAGCACCAACAGCACCAACACCAAGCGTCCTTCCACGGCAGCCCCATTTTCAGATTACTGACTGGGCTTGATTCCAGTCTTCCGTCTTCCGTCTTCCTCTCGAGCGGGACCAGCTGCATCAGGGCCACGGGACCAGATGCAGACTCCAATCAAGCCCCATCGCGGACTCCCGGGCGAGTGCGTGACCGACACAGGCCGCTTCCCTCCGCCGCTCCCGCCGGGAAGCCTTCTTGACAAGTCTAGTCTACGATAATACTACATTCCCGTCGGCCAACCTGACTTCGCGGCGGCCCTCGCGACGGCGACTCCCGCGCAATCTTCCCGCTGCCCGTGCGCCCGCTGGCGAAAACCACGGCAGCCTCAGTGAACCCTTCCACATTGTCTCCACGCCCACGATGACGTCTCGCCCTTGGACCACTGCCCTCGCGCCAATGCAGCTCGACGCCTAGACCCATCGTCACCGATGTCTCTGCGCACTTCTTGTGCCGTGCTCGCGTTCCTGGTCCGAGTTGACCACGGCCCCTTTGATGCTCGTCGGTGCCCAACGACACCACCACCCCAGGCTCTGCTCATGCGAGCAACTTTCCAGCCGCGACGCCCGTCATCTGGCCGAGGCTGCAGCTCCTCCTTGCCCACCCATTGGCTCTCATGGCACTTCTATCGTGACCTTCCGTCATGACGCTCCTCAAGCCCCATCAGCAACTAAGCTGAGCCCGTGTCTCCGACACTTGCTGCGAATATGTCTCCGAGCCGCAGCGTCTGCTCAACCGTGCCGACCAGTTGTATTTCCTCAGCCGACGCGTAATGGTCAAGTATACCCGAGCTTTCACCCGGTGGTGGTCAGCACCTGGAACATGTCTCACTCAGCTGCTTGGTTGATATACACGTGTAGTAATTCTTCGGCACGGGTGCATTACGCCAACTCCTAACAGCATCTACGCATGGAAGCCAACGCCGAAGCTCTGGGAAGTCGACCAGGGCACAAATCAGACTGTGCGACTGACAGCCCGTACCTATGCCCGCCCCCCAGCCGTTGCGAGCACCAGCCGCCTCAGCTCGCCTCGACGGCTTCTTAGCTCTCGCGGCTCGACTGTCAACCCCCGATGGCATCCTGTCATTTTGCGCCATGTATACCGTCATGCGTCAGACTGCTGCTGCATCTATGAACACCCATCACACAGCCTTGCAGAGCGGTTTCCAGGAGAGCCTTCTCCGGCAGGTGTGTGTCTCACCTAGGAGGATCTTCGACAATCTGCATTCGCTTGCAGCTGCTGCGTATTTCCACCCGTCGACCCACCTGCCCACCCGGCCTGCCGTGCCTCGAGAGTTGTGGCGTGAGCTGAATGGTCGGCAGCCTGAGGTGCAGGCCCGAGTGTGTCTCACCCGTCCCAATTACCTGGTACGGCAACGTCTCCGATGCACTTGCAGCTGCTCGTCGCATGGGCCTCGGGTTTATGGGTGGTTTCTCCATGTGGACACACGGTAGACTGCATGGCGAGGGCGCGAGTGCGATCCACGAATTACAAATCGGCAGAGTCGATGCCAATATGGCTTCTCAACAGGTGTGCATCTGAATGTTTCCTTGTCTTCGGTCTCTCGGATTTGACTGGACACAATATTCGAATTCTGCCGCGATCGTCAACTCTTGACTTGTCTCACGATGCTCCATCACCTGTTCGATGTCATTGGCTGAATGTGGTAGTCATCCTTTTCATGATCCACGTTCTTCTGTGAGTCCCGAGTTTTTTCGATCTCACCGCCCCCACGAGGATTCGTCGCTGTCTCTGACAGGGCAAGGCGGTGCGGTTGACGAACCAAACGCCCCAGAGGCAACGGAACCAGTCTCTCCATGACCAATCTTCCCTTGCGTTGCTTCATCTCGCCGCAATGACTATCGGCGATCCTCAGTCTTCCCGATTGGCAGGGAACCTGCGTCGTTGGTGTCGACGGCTTCGTCGAGGCGAGAAACGAGTATGCTGTGAGCACCATTGATCGTTCAGATCGGAAGTCGAGAAGCACAGGCGCCTCAATTCTATGGCTAGACTTTTTGTCCCAGGCTTCATCTCCAAGCTCAATGCTGTGAGACACTCATTATGGACCGCCCTCAGGCGAGTGACTCCAATACCAACGTTACATTGACGGGCGGATGGAGAGATCAAGTTGAGGCCAATGGCCGACACCCAGACCTTGAATTGTGTACTACGTATCTCATGGCAACAAACATAGGCACATGACCTACTCTACTGCCTCAGCCCGAGTCTGGGTGACCACCCACGGCCGTGCGGGCGCTGGCATGCATTGGGGGTGCTGCAGATGCTGTGCTTTACATATTATCATCGGCCCGGGGGTAACCTAGGCCCGTTATTCTTCCCTATCAATTCTTGTTCTACATATGCACTACAATCGACGCCATGATTACCTTTCTCCATCAAAGACTTTAAGCTTCCGCCGTTGCACCTGTGTTTGCTGGTGCTTGTGTCTCGACATGCATTTGGACATGATGGGAGGGAGAGGCGGTCTCACCATCGTGGTCTTTGTGGCATATCTCTCTCCCAGTGCCCGCCCAAGCATTTTGCTCCGCCTTCCTGCAGCCGCCGGCTGGAGTATGCGTTTTCGTGATGATCTTGGGGTAGTGGGTCACAGGCAGCCAGAAGAACTCCCCCTGCCTTCTTCCCGGCGCCGCTACCCAATGCGAACTGGCCATACTCCAGAAGATCAACCTCAGCGCATTTCCGGATCGTCACCGGCTGACAAGGCCCTGACGAGCTCCAAGCAGATCTTCCCGGAGCGAATTGTCCGATCGCTCGCCCGTGCTGCGAGGGGGATACCTCAACGGGCATCTCCCGGATGAACGAGCTAAGTTAGCTAGCATCCCCGGGGGGAGGGGGTTGATCAGCGCTGTCATGCCCTACCGCACGTCATCCCGCAGAGTCGTGCTGCTTGCTGCCGGTTTCCGAACGGGTGCACTCACTCGTCTTTTTGACGCCGGGGCGCCCTCCCTTCTTACAACCCCCCTCGATCCAACGATCGAGCTCCACACCGCCCACCCCTTGCCCCCCCCCCCAAACCAAACATCGCCCGTACGGCTCCCGCTGCTTGGCCGAGGGAAAGAACACACACGCTGCGCGGAAATGACAATGTGTCATTGCGGAGTATGGTAAGTACGTGGTATTCAGGAAACACTTTTTCCGCCCCCCCTTCCCCCCGGTCGATGTCATGCTTCGGCCCTGAGAAGCATCACCCTACGTGGCTCGAACTGTGCTCTAGGAGGTCTATCTGTGCTACTAGACCGGTTCCCCACGTCTGTCATCCCGTTGTGCTGGGGCTGAGCTGGCTGGTTACACCCGTGGCTGGACCACGTGCACACACACATAACACACATACACACACGGGACGGAGACAACGGAAACGGTTCCGAGCGCGGTGTCAGTGTCAGTATCCGCAACCCCCCTCCCAACAGGGCCCTTGAGCAAAAGTTCTTCGTCGTTTCGGTATTTGCTTTGTGCATTTTTTGTGGCGCGCGCACAACACATAGTAGGAATGGGGGCGTGGGTGTCGTGGCACACGAGTGAGGTAGCAAGAGCACGGCTGGAACGTCGGTAAGTGGTTGGATAACTTCCATGTTGTGCCTTTGCTGCGATAGATCCATGGTGGTGAGTGGATAACTAGGTAGGCTACCTAAGTAGGTAGGTTGGTGGCCTATGCCGCTGAGAAGCGGGGGCTCAGGCTTCCTGGCTGGCTGGCTGGCTGGCTGGCACATGTGTACAATTCAGTCAAGCCTGGGCTTCCTAATGGTTGGCGCGTAAGTGTGACTGGTGGTGCCCCGGGGGGTTGAGTGGCAGCTCTAAGCAAGTAGGGGCAGACGGGCAGACTATATATTATATGCTCACTGTTCACCCATATATGAGGTACCTGTAAGTACATGATAACCTTGCACCACGAATGCTGAAATCCGCATCATGGAAAACAGAGACAACGCCAGTACGTCATTTGTGCTTAATCAAATAGTCGGGCATTAACCACCCGTCTCAAAATTCAGGTGCCTTTCATGCCTTGGTCTAACCTACTGGTGCTGGGAAATGTGAAGGGTGAGTGTTCTGGATGTTTATATCAGATGAGTTCTAGATATCATGGGCGGGCGGGTGTCGTGTAGCTAAAGCGATCTGACCTCTGTTCCTGCGGGCGCAGGTTTCTTGAAACTTTCCATAATATTAATGTAGTTAGTTGGTAACTACGTCAAAATCACAAGCCGAGGGAATATTCTCCCACGCGGCGGCATTCTTTACCCACCCACCCCCGTTCGTTTCATATCACCTCAAGTAGAGAAGTCATCCCGATATATGACAAAGTTTTCGAATCTTTATGTACTCGTAGAACCCCCTTCCCACCTACTCAGGCGCAGCCGAACAGGCGATTCTAAGTATTAAACCTCACGATCAACATTCTACAACTTTAGAATCGCATTTTGTACAGGGAAACACAACATGTCCGACTAAATCACCTGCTGCCAAGTCAGTCGTGTACTTGTGCCTGGGCCACCACCACCGCCTTTATTCCCCTTAGACACGCCTTGTAGTTACCCGCCCGACTGCTGCCCCAGCAACGTCGTGCTTTCTCTCTCACCCTCGGGGAAGAAACACCGCGGTGGATGTCCAGAAGTTAGTTAGAAGCGCAGGAAGGTCGATATTGCTGTCCCAGCTGCTTTTCCCCCTCTCCCCTTTCCCCTCTCCCCTCCCCCAACCCCGTCGCGGCAGTGCGAGCGGGAGCTGGATACAAATCCCGGAGGATACATACACACACACACACACACACACACATATATATACCCAGCCCGCAAGCACGGCCGCTCAACATCAGTGTGGGAGCTCGAAACTGAGGGGCATGAACCCCAGGTGGAGGAGAAGAAAATGTCCGAGGCCAGGGACCCTACCACCACCTCCCCAACGACGTGGCAACGCCCACCCAGGCCGTCTGTCCTAAAGTCAGTCCCCCGCGCCCATATGTGCCGGCCCCAATCGTCTGTGCCGTCGATATGGGCTTTTGTTCTCATACCCACCCACTACTGCTGCTACGACCGGGCGGGCTAGGTGCCAAAGGGGGGGCACCCATTCGTCCGTTAACAAACATGGACGGCGCGGGTCAAGATATGCCTCAGGGCACTTGAGCTGGGGCCGGGAATGGTGAGCCAAACTATGTACTGCTTTACAAGAGAGACCCAATGGACTTGTTATCATTGACTGCGTCTGTCGGTCTCCCAGCCAACTTGAGTGTGTGTGTCTATCTAGGACCTTTGCTTTTAGTAATTCTGTTACAGCCACTTTACCAAGAATCAGGTTAACTAGCATTCGGAATGAGTCATTTTTTTTAAGTTCTTGATCCATCTGCAATGCGAAGCTTGATATCTAAGTACTCCAGCTCTTCTTTTTTGCCTGTATACTTCCCAGTCCTCACCCTTACCAGGTAGTGTTTCTTTGTCATCTCAGATCTAGAACTCTCCATCTAAATATTCCGTCCCTCAATTGCATGGACACTGGTAGACAGCCTCAATAATCGAGTAACACGCACTGAAACAGACATAGAAGACGACTTTAGAACATTTCTTCACGGCACGCATATGCCACTACCAAGCATGCCTGGAAATATATGTCTTGGCACATCATATTCTACGTTACGAACGTCTATTTAGAAACTCCCGTCCTGGTCGCCATTCCGCCGGCGCCCTTATGCCTTTCTGGCAGTCCGCCTACCACGCTCCTCTTATCTATACTAGTGCAGTGCATTACGGCACGGCGATGCTTGATGCCACCGCTCCCTCCTTTACTTCATGCAACATTTATAGCGTGACAGCACAAGTGTTCCCCAAAAGTGAGTGACAGACAACCCCTTCCAACGCCCCGTGAACCACCCAGCGCAAATTCAAAGCCATCTCTAACGTACATCAGCATCGTCCCCAGACAGAGCCAGTCTACTTGAACTTGGCCAACGCAATGGCAATGCTCTGGTTGTCAGAGTGCGAGATAGAGACGCTGACCTCGGACACACCTGCCTTCTCAGCGGCGGTGGCAGCATTGCCGTGAAGCTACACCACAGTTAGTAAACCTGGTTCAGTCTTTCGTAGTGCAGAAGAAATTGTGCTTACGTGAACAGTAGGAGCGCCGTTGTCATTGCTCAACACCTCAATCTCGATCAGGGCAGCGCCACCTCCCCTGCTGGGGACGTTGAGGCTCTTGAACACAGCCTCCTTTGCGCTCCACCTGCCCGCGAAAGAGCTCCTTGGCGAGGCGCTCTTCTTGCAGTACGCAATCTCCTTGGCTGTAAAGTTCCGCTCAATGAAGGTGTCATTCTCGATGTTGAAGCTGTCGATATCTTCAATGTCGACACCGACGCTCGAGTTCTTGGTCTGGAGCTGCGATGCGAGTTGGTTGACGGTGTCGTACATCGTCTTTTTCTTATCAGCTGGAATCACCTTCCTGGACAGCTCCATGAAGTCGGAGGGGAAGGTCAACTCGGCCGTCTTCTTGTTCTCGGTCACACGCGCGTCTGGGTTGAGCAGGACGGAGCTGAGCTGCTCGTCTGTGTAGGGAGCGTGGTCCTTGGCCACGAAGAGCGTGTTGTTGATCATGCCGTTGTGGAAGAAGCGGTAAGCCTTCTTCTGCCTGGCGTCAACCTTGTTGCAGTAGACGCGGTAGGTGGCCTCGTCAAGGGTAGCGAACAGGTACTTGGGGTGAATGCCAATAGCCTGGGCGCCCTTCTGGCCGAAACCAAAGGAGGTGACGGAGAAGGCCTTGATGCCGTCGGTCTGGATGCTGCGGCTCGGGTACACAATGTAGTCAAACTTCTCCATGACCTCATCGACGTTGTCGGCGTTGCGGTTGCCAGGCACAAGACCGGTGTTGAGCACTTGGAGGCAGCCGTTCAGCATCCAAGCACCCGCGGCGCCCTTGGGGTGACCAGTGAGGTACTTCTGGAAGATACCCAGCACGGCATTGCCCTTCTTGCGACCCAGGTGCTCGAGCTGCTGGCAGATGACGGAAGACTCGTTCTTGTCGTTGGCCTTGGTGGAGGTACCGTGGAAAGAAGCGACGCCGAGATCGTCGATGGTGAGGCCCCAGGTAGCCAGGGCACCACGGAGAGGAGCAATGCTAGTGTCTTGCTTCCAGAAGTTGTTTCCGAAACTGCGGAGAACCTCTTTCTCCTGCCTCTGAGCCTCCTTCTCGATGTGGTTGACACGGTCGGCAGTGTAGGTCTTCTCGTCGAACTGCTGGCCCTGAGACTTGATAGCCTCGACTTCCTCGGCAAGGTACTCGAGCTCGTTGGCCTGCCACTGCTTGATCTGCTTCTTGCGAAGCTGGATCTGTCGCCTCCTGTACTTGATGTCGAGCAGAGGCGAGGGGAACTTGCCAGCGTTTTCGCGAGCAGTGGTCAAGACACCCTGACCAGGCGCAGGAACAGACCGGCCGATCTTGTCAGATGCAGTGGTTGTCAGGGCGAGGATACCGTGGATGGGGACACCCATATCCAAGGCGAGCTTGGCAGTCATGATGACCTGGACACCACAGCCCTGAGACTCCATGAAGCCGTTTCTGGTGGTAGTCGTGGGCCGGGACATCTCCTTGGGTGTACGGCCGTGAGCAAACTCATCAACGGCATTGCTGGTGGCCTTCATGTTGGCGAATTCATACGACCCTTCCTCCCCGAAGTCATCGAAACCACCAACAAAGCAGACGCGAGCCTTGCCCTCCATGATGGTCTCGTAGCCGATGTCAACAGACTCCACAGCCGTTGCGCAAGCACCAACGGGGGTCTTGATAGGGCCAGAAGACGAGATCAGCAGCATGTTGACCCAGGCAGCCATGGTGTTGATGAAAGACTCCTGCAGGATGTCGTTCTGGAGAGGCTTGTCGAGGAAGCGATCGCGGTGCATACCACGAAGGGCAGCTGCACCTCCCATTCCGGAACCGACACAGTTGCCGACCTCAGAGACATGGACGTACTTGTAGAACTCGTAAGGGTCCGTGATACCGGCCGAGATGAGAGCCTCTGCCGTGGAAACGAGGACGAAGAGAGCAACAGGGTCGACCTGAGAAATGATGTCGTCAGGCACACCGTATCGCTTGGCATCCCAGCCCGTTGGGATCTGGCCAGCAACGAGGCGGTCGAAACGCAGGGCCTTGGGGATCCAGAGACCAGCGCCCTTCCTCAGGCGGACGGTGTACTGGCCGCTGTCAGGGATCTCAAAGATCTCGACCTTGTCGCCATGCTCCCGCTTGAACTCCTCAGCCGTCTCCTTGGAGGCCTCGAAGGGCTCAAGGTCCTCCTCAATGACAACCTCGTGAAGCAGCTGCTTCTTGTTTGGGTCATATCCGCCAAACAGCTCAGGCTCGATGAGTCTGATACCGGAGTGCTCAATGATCTGCTTCTCGTACTTGGCCTTGACGTCCTTGTCGTCAACAGGCTCGCCCGTCTTGGCATCCACCCAGCCAGAGTAGGGCTTGCCCTTGAGAGGTCCGTTGTGGTTCTTGATAAGACCCATGATCCAAGCCATCTCGATGCAGCCCTCAAGGGAGAACTGGCCATAGGCCTCCATCTCCCATCGGGTACGCGAGTTACCCCACGGTCCGACCTCTGCGAAGCCAGTGACAACAACGACCTTCTCCAAATCAACCATGTCCTTCAGGTTCTCGTTCAGAGGGGCAATGTCCTGCTTCCAGTCGGGCAGGTTGGGGAAGTCGAACTTGATGTTGGCACGGGGCTCAATGACCTTCTTCTTGTAGAGGGCCTCGGAGTCGGCACCGTTCACGGTGGCGTTCTCCAAGGCAGTCTCCTTCGTGACAGCCCTTCGGATCTCGCTAGTCTCCATGATGTCCTTGCGAAGCTTGGTCATGACATCGTTCAGGTTGGGGATGAACTGAAGGCCACCGTTGAGGTCCGCCATAACGGGCTCCATCTGACACAAGTCGACGATTTGAGGCGACATCAGGCCAAGCAAGTTGAAGGCCATCTCCTGCTGAGAGAAGGTGCGGACACCCAGCTTCTCAACGCCCTCAGCCACGACGTTGTTGGCCGACATGAGGCCGGTGCCACGGGTCCAGCCGATGATGGCGCCGCAGATGGTGAGGTAGGTGCCCCAGTCCTCGGCGTGCCATCGGTTGAACAGTGTCTCGAGGGCAAGCTTGGACTCGGAGTAGAGACCGTCGCTGCCGAAGGTGCCGTGGTTAGGAGAAAGAGGGAGCATGACTTGCGCGGGACGAGTCTCAAAGCCGCGGGTAGCCTTCTGCGTCTTGACGGCACCAAGCATACGCAGGAGGTTGGTGAGCATGATACGATGGGCCAATTCAGACCTGGAGTCAATGCTGTCGATCTGGCGGCCGTTCTCAGGGATGGCAGCAAAGGGAATGATGAAGTCGAGGTCCCATCCGAGACCCGTCTTGGGGTCGTAGATGTACTCGACGAGGGCCTCCACATCTTGCTTGCTGCCCTGATTGAACGGTACAACGACGAGCTGAGATCCACGGGCTCCGTAGTGAGCATACATGGACTGGTAGTACTCGGTCACCTCTCGCGAGAAGCGGCTTGTCGTGACGATGACATGAGCACCGCCGCTGATGAGGCCTTGCAGGACCTCTGCGCCGATTGACCCTGCACCAGCGCCGGTCATGAGCGCGTACTTGCCAGCGTAGCTAATACCATCCCTGGCACCACGCTCCAGGCAGTCAAGGTAGACGTTACTGAGCTTCTTGCTGTACTCCCACCCGTGCATTGACTTTTGCTTCAAGTGCAGGAAGGGGATGGCCTCCATCTTGCCCTTTGGCTTGGCCACCTTCTTGGCGAGCAAGCCCGGCTTGCCATCATCCTTGAGGATCTGGCTCTCGTTCATGTTCAGTGACCGAATGACATCGCTATAGAGAGTCTTGATTTCAAGCTGGGAGCCCTTGGACATCTTGTGCTGGGCCTTGATCATCTTGTACAGACGGCCGAGATCGCCCTGAACCTTGGACCGGTTGCCGTACTCGGAGATCTTGCCACCCTCAGCCATCTGCTGAACGTAGTGCTCAAGCTTGCGGCAGCTCTGGCGGGGGACTTCCTCGTAGCTGAGGTTGCCGCGAGCATCGATAGTGGTATGAGGGCCAGTGGGGAAGTTGACGTCCTTGTAGGCAGGATCGACCGTCAGAGCGTCCCGGCAGTTCTCGAGAAGCTGAGTTGCCAGCTCCTTGGCCAGCTTGTACGTCTCGCCGCGCTCTGTTGGGCAGTTGTCGATGTGATATTGCATGAACTCGAGCAGTGTGGGGTTCGATTTGCTCATGAGACGGATACACTGGCTCACGATTTCACGGTCGACGACCTGGAGTCGGCCGAAGATGATGTCGAAGTACATGGTCAAGGCGTCCTGACGAGCCCAGTTCCACGACGAGTCATAAGTTCTCGCCTTGAGCGGGTTGAAAGACGGCTCGATGCCAGCGGCGTAGAAGTCACCATGCTCCGCACTCCACAGATCTAACTGGGCTTGCAGAACCTTGCTCGACTTCTGTTCGTTGATAAAGGCCTTGTCTCCAGCGCGCAGGTCGAGCTTGAGGTAGCGGGCAAGCAGCTCGAGCTGCTGCTTGAAGAGTGCCCTCTGGTCCTTGGTGAGGGCGTCAATGGCGGCGGGATCCATCATCATGCCACCACCGCCGGCGGCAGGCCCCGCAGCCGCAGCAGTGGTTAGGCTGATGCCGGCGTTGGAGGCATACTTCTGCGCAACGTCATCCAGGAAGGCCTTTGCGTCTGCCTCGGAGCCAAGCCGCGATGGTGGCTCCATGGTGATAGCGAGCAGTAATACACCATCCTGGCGGCCAGAGGCCAGGCCCCAGCGGGACTCGAGATATTTCCTGGCTGCCGTGGCGTTGAAACCACCGGGCATCTTGGAAGAAATCAGACGGGCAATGAGGGCCTGGGTCTGCTTGCCCAGGTTGCCGTCGAAAGTGGCCTGCATGGACGCTCCAAGCTCGTCCAAAGGTGTGTCCTCGGGCTTCTCCGGCGTAGAGCCGAACTCCTTTCCTAGGTCGCCCAGGATTTCATTCTGGAGGGTAGACTTGCCTGCACCGAGCCAAAATTAGCCGCATGTCCACTTCGTTGGTGTCAAGGAATTTTCTGCGAACTTACCGCCAACAAGATCCTTGATAGCCTTGCTGAGGGGTATCTCAGCGAACGGCTTCTTCAGCTTCTGCGCAATCAAGGCCCTCACAATGTCCATAGCAGAAACGGGCGCGTCTGGGACTGCGGCAGCGGGACCAGCACTGGGCGCCGGGGCAGCAGCCGCAGCCGCAGCCGCAGCCGCAGGAGCAGCGGCCGCGGCAGCCGGGGCAGGTGCTGATGCACCGCCTGAGCTGGCTGCTGGTGTGGGCTCTGGCTCCTCCTCGATGGGGTCCACATCGTAGTAGATCTCCTTTGCGTCCTTGTTGTAGCAGAGGATCTGACGTTGTACTGATTTTGCGGCGTCAAAGGCTTCGTACTTGGATGCGAGGGTCCTCTTGGCCATCACGCCGAGAGTATCAGCAGGACCGACCTCGACGATCCGCTCTGCGGTCTTCTCGGCGAGGAAGACATCTTGAGTTTCGATCCACCTCACGGGGGAGGCAAACTGGTATGCGAGGAGCTCGACGAGGAGCGTGTGGGCGAGCTCTTGCTCAACTTCGGGCCTCATCTCGTCTTGTTGGCAGTGGGCTGGCTGACTGCGGCCTGTGGGGGAAAAGGGACGGAGTCGCGTGGAGAAAGAATGCTCAAGAATCGATTTCGGGTATCTTGGGGAGAATTAGACTGTAAGCGAGGTAATGCCAGGGGTGTTGCGTTGGCTGCTCCCGAGGAGAGCTGGAAGAGAATTCTTGGAGTAGGCTGGCTCCGAGTGTCTCTTGCTGGCGGAGAGGGGGAGAGAAATTGTATCTGAACACTTCCAGCTGGAGGTCAGAAAAGGGTCGGGGGGAGGCAGGGAGGGAGAGGATGGAGAGGATGGAGAGAGTCGTGGTGAATCGAGAGAGCCTGGTGTGGTGAAGGTGAGGTAGATAGAGTAGGCACGGTGGAAAGCTGTGGCCGTCGAAGGGGGGTGTGGGTAATGAGGGAGGAGGGACCCTTGTCTTGTGTGTTTACTACGAGTATCCGAGCCCGGCTAATGTCTGATTTCTGTCTATGTATGGGGATGGGAGTGGGAAGGGGCGCCAAAGGGGTCAATTAACGATGGACGATGGATGATGGTAGTCAACAACCTTGGAACTTACCGGGTTCATGCGGGCCCAATGTCTTTCCTTCTGCCCGTCTTAGACTTGCTTCCAGGTCACCGGATACGTCTTGTCCAAGCAGAACAGGTCACGCAGGGCAATACAGGCAATGCAGGCAATGCAGGCAAGGCAAGGCAAGGCAAGGAAAAAAGTTGGTGGACGAGGTATGCGTTGCGTTGTTGGGCCTTAGGAAGGAATGATCCTTGAAAGCGTTGGGGGTAGCCACAACCCGCACAGCAAAGTTCACCACCAGTCTCACAGCAATTCCCAGAGCGGCGGGGGAGGAGCGATGTACCCGGTACCTCTACATCGAGGTGGTACGTACTCTTCTCCATACATGCTTGGTCCTCTCTCGAAGGCTCTCTCACTTTTTTTTTTTTTTCATGGGGTTGCGAAGGGGGTGTGGACATGTCGTCTACCCCTGTCAGCCTTGTTTTTAGTAAACAGCCAGCCTGCCAGTCCAGCCGCTCATGCATGCAGTGCAGTACAACCCCATCCGTTTCTGCCGTTGCAATCCTCGCGACCACCACAACCGCCCCTTGACCCTTGGCCACTGGGGCGACGGCGCGTCGCATCACCTTTCCGACCTAGAACCGCCGACGGCTACGTATCTCGCAGCCCCGATAAGCTCGTCCAGCCAAGCCCGCTCGAGCCAGTCGAAGGGCCACAACAGAACCCTTGCGTTTTGCTGAGGATCTCCCAAGGGCAGCACGTCAGAGCACTCGGCACCGGCCACTCATTGTCAACGCGTTTCGCATCCCCATCAAGATGCTCAACTCCATTTCTCCCCTACCGATGAGACCTCGACACTCGGTCCGAGATGCTCGTATCTCCTGAACGGAGCTATGACGGCCTCCGAGCTTCTGTCCGTCCATCCATCTCGGAGTGGCATGATCTCGAGGCACGCCGCTATGGCCCACGGTCGCTGGGCAGTACCCATGCCATGGCCTGCCTCATGTACATGTACCGTACCGTACCGTACCGTCGCTCGTCCTCGTCCCGGGAGCTAGGTCCATCTCGGAGAGCTCGAGCTTTATCGATATCTCTATCGTTATCGAACTGCATCAAAGCCCACCATAGCTCCTTCCGCCCGCCAACGTGCCCATTCGCCCGGGGCCGACCCGGCTTGAGAATTCGATACCTTCTCGGCCGGGTCAGTTTCCCCTGGTCAGCCAGTCCATGAGAGCCATCCACCGACCGCGGTGATCAGCCATGCCGGCCGGCCGAGGAACGGTGCCACCATGCCGTGATGCGACCCATGGACGGCTAGGCAGTCCATGCGGCAGTGGATTCGACGCGGAGACAGCTTCTTCTCGGGTCAGATGCGCCGCTCTCGGGCCATCTACCTACCTACCTACCTACCTACCTACCTACCTATGTACTCGATACATTGCCGGCCGCCCGCGGACCAGCCACCTGCCCTGTACGGTGTACCGCAAAAGCTCCCGTCTGCCATCACTCGTCCATCCAGGGAGACTTGCGTTGACAGACCATGGTTCCCATGTGCTGGGGCAGCGGGTTCTCTATAAGCTTATTTTCACCCGCTGGCCTTGGTGGGCCCATCCTCTGGAATTCAGGGTCTTCCGGTGCCTGGGTTGTTCTCAAGTCGCGGTACACTGCCCAGACGAGGCACCGGCCTGTTCCGTACCCGGACAGCATGTCGTTCTCGTCATTGGCATATACTGAGCCTTTGATAGGTGCTCTGGGACGACCAACCCGTGTGTGAGGAATGTCCTTGGTCTGCCCCCCACGGACGTCAGACATCTACAAACCGGGATCAAAGTGAGTCGGATCACATCGTAGGTGCACACTCGACAGGGAGACCACGCATGTGTTCTATACAGGTCTGTCCAAGGTCACTTCCTGAACTTGTTGGTTTTTACCTTTGAAATCCCTTTCAATGACGGATTTTTCGAGCTTTCTTTCTGCCAGACATGACAGTGAACGGCCAAAGAAGCAGAGTTGCTAGCCGCTGACACAGAACACTCGGCTGCTTGGGTGGATTTGCCCTGTACATCTCAGGTCCGTTTCATGCGGCGCCAGCAAGGGGCTGTGACTGTCAGAATACAAGTAGGCAGATGGAACAGCTCGGCGCCCGATTGTGACGTGCAGAAAGGCTGATGTGCATAACTGGGCTACTGCGGTCTCTCCTCTACCATGTAATCGGGAGACTTCCGCTTGCTAGTCGACCACACGAGCGAGGACGGTTGGCCCCCGTCGCCATAGCACCAGGTAATACGATATTTACAGCGAGGAACCAGCTACTCTACAGGGCATTCTCGCGAGTCCGTGCCAGGCCAGTGGATCAAGGAATTGAGCTGTTGAGTGGCCTGTCGCGGGATTTCTGACACGGCTAAATAAAGAGCTTACGATGGGATTTTGGGTTGCAGTTGTGGGGGCCCGGGCGCGCGATCTATTCCTAGCAACGTGTCGTTCTCAGCCTGTGGAGACCGACAAAAAGAAAAGACTCAATTGCTACATAATTGCTGCGAGCATTGTGGCATGCGTGGCGCACGAAGTTGCTGCTCGGAAGTCAACTCGTCGAAATGTGCCGGACTCGAAAAAAGGCCGCCGTCGATGCATCGGCTATCTACACTATCATGCACCCCTGTCCGGGTTGCGTTGCAGCCCGCCTTCTGGTGGCCCTTCCGTCGAGCCGGGGATTTCTTTTTTGGATGGGGTTCACCTGCGTGGCGGTTGGACCGTTGTCCGATAATAAAGCCATTGACCCAAAGTACCGGTACTTCCCAATAGAGATGACGCGCGTGTGGAGCTCCTGCCCCTGTCAGTTTAAGAGCGGCAGGCGCTCCTTCCCTTGAACCCTTGGGAAGGCGGTGACGGCAGTTGCGTAGGCGATGCGATTAAATGCCCAGGTGCCTTGCATGGGAAGAAGCCACCCTCACGTAGTGCATGTATGGGACGCCATCTGAGAATCATCTTTTTGCGTTGTAACCCAGAGTACATAGTAGAAATGGGGAAGTAGCAATGACGGTCCCGCTGTATGTAGTGACTGCCCGAGGAAGGAGGGCCCCTGGTGTTCTTTGGGGTTGAGGGCTGGCAGGAACGAGGGAAAAAAGTTCGCGTGGGGCTAGGGTCCCCCGCGGGCTAGTCGACTACACCCCCCTTGGCAGAAATGCAACCATCCCTGCACACCCCCCCCCCTCTCAAGGCAGAACGGCCAGGACGAGTTTGTTGGGAATCGAAATTGAATTCGGTGGATTGGTTCAACATACCAGCAGGCATACCTTCCCTGGCATACGGTACAACCGGGCTTGATCTGATTGAGGTTGACAGTGCATTGCTGCAAGGCTAGCTAAGCAAGGACCAAGGGAACCCAATCTGTATTGACCGGTCGGGGTTACTGATCGCCTTCCGCTTGTCCTGACTTGAGGTTGAGGTTGTTGGTCAGAAGAAGCCCTGCTCAAGAAAAAAAGAAAAGAAAAGAAAAAGAAGAAGACGGGCAGCAACTACACGGCTCTGGAGGCACCCTCTGTTTCCCCCCTCCCTCCCAGTCAGTCGATAACTCTGGACCAACCCCTCCTCCCCTGCGTCCAAGTCGCAACCACAATACCTGCCCGCCCTCGATTCATCTATCGTCTTCTTGACCATCCACCATCTACTCCTTCCTCCTCCTCCTCCTCCCACCACCACTACACCACCACGCCCTCATCCTCCTCTTCGGCCCCAATTCGGTACGCCAACGTCTTCGCTTCGTGTGGCCTCCAGCCTGCTTTCCACTGTGTCTTCACTACCGCGATAGAGTTTTGCACTCGCTGCTCTTGACTGAGTATTTCGAGTGTCTTCGAGACGAAGAGACACCACAAGTTGTAAGTTGCCGCTCGCGCCGTCCACCGACCTGTCCTCCAAACAGCCGGGCGCACTGCTGACTGCTTCGCCCCCTCAAAAAGATATCCGTAGAGCTCATAGACGATACCCCCCCCCCTTTTCACCATGTACGGCACCGGAACTGGCGCCCAGACGGGCGTGTCGACCCCTCGGTCTTCCGCCTCCCTTCGACCTCTGACCGTGTCTCACGGCACTCTCGAGACCTCCTTCCTCATCCCAACAAGCCTCCACTTCCACGCCCTACAACTAAAAGACCGCTTCAGTGCGAGTCTTCCGCCACCAACCGACGAGCTCGCGCAAGATGATGAGCCATCTTCCACTCCCGAGCTGGTGGCCAGGTACATGGGCTTCATCGCCCAAGAGGTCGAAAAGGGCGAGGACGACGCTCAGGGCTCTTATGAGGAGGTCCTGAAGCTGATCCTCAACGAATTCGAGCGCGCCTTCCTCCGCGGCAACGATGTCCACGCTTTGGTTGCTACCCTGCCAGGCATCGAGGCAAAAAAGTCCGAGGTCCTCCGCAGCTACTACGCCGCAAGGTCCGTCCTGAACAGGGCCGTCCGCCCACACCAGTCTGCGCTCTTCCGCGCGTCTGAGGAGGGCGATGCCTCCATTTATAACATTTTTGGAGGCCAGGGCAACATTGAAGAGTATTTCGAGGAGCTGCGGGAGCTCTGGCAGACCTACCCATCCTTCGTTGGGGACCTCATCCTGACCGCTGCTGAGCAGCTGCAGACTCTGGCCAACAACCCCTCGGCAGAGAAGCTGTTTACCAAGGGTCTGGATATCATGAACTGGCTGCAAAACCCAGAGGCCACCCCGGACGTCGAGTACCTGATCACCGCCCCTGTGAGCTTCCCATTGATCGGGCTCGTGCAGCTGGCGCATTACGAGGTCACCTGCAAGACACTCGGAATACACCCGGGCACCTTGAGGGAGCGCATCAGTGGCACCACTGGTCACTCCCAGGGTGTCGTGATGGCAGCTGCCACTGCCGCGGCCGACTCCTGGGAGACCTGGCCAGAAATCGTCAAGTCTTCCCTCTCGATCCTCTTCTGGATCGGAGCCCGCAGCCAGCAGACTTTCCCCCGGACTTCAATGACCCCGTCCGTGCTGCAGGACTCGGTCGAGAACGGCGAGGGGACGCCCACGCCCATGCTGAGCATCCGTGACCTCTCGCAGGACCAGGTCCAGAAGCACATCGACGCGACCAACAAGTACCTGCCCGCCGACCGACACATCGCTATCTCACTCATCAACAGCCCCCGCAACATGGTCGTGACAGGACCTCCCATGTCCTTGTACGGTCTCAACCTGCAGCTCCGAAAAGTCAAGGCCCCCACCGGTCTTGACCAGACACGGATCCCACACACGCAGCGAAAAGTCCGATTTGTCAACCGGTTCCTGCCAATCACTGCTCCGTTCCACAGCAAGTACCTCGCTGAGGCGACGGCTCTGATTGACGAGGACCTCAAGAACATCAAGATTGATGCCGAGTCGCTCGCCATCCCGGTTTACGACACCAACACCGGGAAGGACCTCCGTCAGGAAGTCAAGGGCAACGTCGTCCCAACTTTGGTCCGCCTGATCACTCGCGACACCGTAAACTGGGAGAAGGCGACAGTCTTCGAGAACGCGACCCATGTGCTGGATTTCGGCCCAGGCGGTGTGTCCGGCCTCGGCATCCTCACCAGCCGTAACAAGGAGGGAACTGGTGTCCGCGTCATCCTCGCTGGTACCATCAGCGGATCAGCCAATGATGTCGGCTACAAGCCCGAGATCTTTGACCGTGACGAGGAGCATGCTGTCAAGTATGCCATCGACTGGGTCAAGGAGTATGGCCCCAAGCTGATAAAGAACTCCAACGGGCAGACCTTCGTGGACACCAAGATGAGCAGACTTCTTGGCATTCCTCCCGTCATGGTTGCCGGCATGACTCCCTGCACGGTGCCGTGGGACTTCGTCGCTGCCACTATGCAAGCTGGGTACCACATCGAGCTGGCCGGAGGCGGCTACTTCGCCCCGCCGATGATGACCACTGCGCTCCAGAACATTGAGAAGGCCATTCCTGCTGGTCGTGGTATCGGCGTCAACCTCATTTACGTCAACCCCAGGGCCATGCAATGGCAGATTCCCCTGCTCGGCCGACTGAGGTCTGAGGGCGTGCCAATTGAGGGCCTCACCATCGGAGCCGGCGTTCCTTCCATCGAGGTTGCCCAGGAGTACATTGAGACCCTGGGCCTGAAGCACATTTCCTTCAAGCCTGGCTCTTCTGAGGCCATCCAGGCCGTCATCAACATCGCCAAGGCAAACCCAACTTTCCCCGTCATGCTTCAGTGGACTGGCGGTCGTGGCGGTGGTCACCACTCGTTCGAGGACTTCCACCACCCGATCTTGCAGATGTACGGCAGGATTCGTCGTCAAGAGAACATCATTCTCGTTGCTGGCAGTGGTTTCGGCGGCGCTGAGGACACCTACCCCTACATCACTGGAGAGTGGTCAAAGAAGTTTGGCTATCCCCCGATGCCTTACGACGGATGCCTCTTCGGTAGCAGAATGATGGTTGCCAAGGAGGCGCACACTAGCAAGGACGCCAAGAAGGCCATCGTTGAGGCCGAGGGTGTTGACGACAGCGAGTGGGAGAAGACATACCAGGCTCCCACCGGTGGTGTCCTCACCGTCCGCTCTGAGATGGGTGAGCCCATCCACAAGCTTGCCACGCGTGGTGTTAGGTTCTGGGCTGAGATGGATCAAAAGATCTTCAGCCTGCCCAAGGAGAAGCGTGTCGCTGAACTCAAGAAGAACCGCTCATACATCATCAAGAAGCTCAACGAAGACTTCCAGAAGGTCTGGTTCGGCAAGAACAAGGCTGGTGAGCCCGTCGATCTCGACGACATGACCTACGGCGAGGTCGTGCGCAGGCTGGTTGAGCTTCTGTACGTGAAGCACCAGTCCCGCTGGATCGACCCCACCTTCACCAAGTTGACCGGTGACTTCATCCACCGTGTGGAGGAGCGCTTCACGCCCACCACGGGCAAGCCTTCGCTGCTGCAGAGCTACTCCGAACTTGCCGAGCCATACTCTGCTGTCGAGAAGATCCTCTCGCACTACCCTGAGGCCGACAAGCAGATCATCAATGCCCAGGATGTCCAGTACTTCCTGAACCTGTGCATGAACCCTTTCCAGAAGCCAGTGACCTTCGTGCCAGCTTTGGACGATAACTTCGAGTTCTACTTCAAGAAGGATTCCCTCTGGCAGTCTGAGGATTTGGACGCCGTCATCGAGCAGGACGTTGGCCGCACATGTATCCTGCAAGGGCCAACGGCTGTCAAATACTCCAAGGTTGCGGACGAGCCTATCAAGGAGATCCTCGACGGCATCCACAACGGCCACATCAGCTACTTGACCCGCGACATGTACGACAATGACCCATCCAAGATCCCTGTCATTGAGTACTTCGGCGGAAAGCTTGTTGAGTCCGAGATTCCCATCGACTCGGAGGGCGTTACCGTCTCATATGATAATAACAAGAACACGTACCGCGTCTCAAGCTCGCCGTCGGCGGTGCTACCCTCCGTCGAGGACTGGCTTGCACTTCTTGCCGGGCCCAAGCGTTCCTGGCGACACGCTCTCCTCTTGTCAGAGGTCGTCGTGCAAGGTCAGAAGTATCAGACCAACCCTATGAAACGGATCTTTGCTCCCGCTCGTGGTCTCTATGTGGAGATATTGTATCCCAACACTCCAGATAAGACGACCATCGTTGTCAGGGAGCAGCCCCGCCACAACCAATATGTGGATGTCATTGAGGTCAAGATGACTGCAAACAACAAGATTGTGGTCAACATGGTTAAGGACACAACGGCCCTTGGCAAACCGGTCTCGCTCCCCCTTGAGTTCATCTACCACCCTGAGGCTGGCTACGCACCCATCCACGAAGTCATGGAGGGTCGCAATGACCGCATCAAAGAGTTCTACTGGCGAGCCTGGTTCGGTGACGAGACCTTGGACCTCGACGCCCTTGTTACTGGCAGGTTCGACGGTGGCAAGGCAACCGTTACCAGCGAGGCCATCAATGACTTCGCGCACGCTGTCGGCAACCACGGCGAAGCTTTCATCGACCGACCGGGCAAGATCATGTACGCGCCCATGGATTTCGCCATTGTTGTGGGATGGAAGGCGATCACCAAGCCTATCTTCCCTCGCACCATCGACGGTGACTTGCTGAAGCTTGTCCACCTGTCGAACGAATTCCGCATGATGCCAGGTGCTGAGCCTCTGAAGAAGGGTGACCAATTGACTACCACTGCCCGGGTCAATGCTGTTATCAACCAGGAATCTGGTAAGATGGTCGAGGTATGCGGTACCATTGAACGTGACGGCGAGGCGGTTATGGAGGTGACATCTCAATTCCTCTACCGGGGAACCTACACCGACTTTGAGAACACCTTCCAGCGCAAGACAGAGACGCCTATGCAGATGCACCTGGCTACGGCCAAGGACGTTGCTGTGCTCAAGTCCAAGGAGTGGTTCCAAGTTGATGATAAGGCCATCAACCTCGACCTTCATGGTAAGGTCTTGACTTTCCGCCTGGAGTCGCTCGTCCGTTACAAGACAAAGACCACCTACAGCAGCGTCGAGACCCGCGGCCAGGTACTCCTCGAGCTCCCGACCAAGGAAATTGTCCAAGTCGCGTCTGTTGACTACTCGTCGGGCGAATCGCATGGTAACCCAGTCATCGACTACCTCCAGCGCAACGGAGCATCCATCGAGCAGCCCGTCATGTTCGAGAACCCGATTCCTCTGAGCGGCAAGACACCCCTGCAGCTCAGGGCTCCCGCGTCCAACGAGGGTTATGCCCGTGTCTCTGGCGACTACAACCCTATCCACGTTTCGCGGGTCTTTGCCAGCTATGCCAACCTGCCTGGAACCATCACCCACGGCATGTACTCGAGCGCCGCTGTGCGAAGTCTCGTAGAGACATGGGCGGCTGAAAACAACGTGGGACGTGTCCGAAGCTTCCACGCTTCCCTTGTGGGCATGGTGCTGCCCAATGACGAGATCCAAGTCAAGATGCAGCACGTGGGTATGGTGGCTGGACGCAAGATCATCAAGGTCGAGGCCAGCAACAAGGAGACCGAAGACAAGGTTCTTCTTGGTGAGGCCGAGGTCGAGCAACCCGTCACGGCCTACGTCTTCACTGGACAAGGCTCCCAGGAGCAAGGCATGGGTATGGATCTGTACAACAACAGCCCTGTGGCCAAGGAGGTCTGGGACCGCGCAGATAAGTACCTCATGGATACCTATGGTAAGTTTCTATCCACCCTCTCCGCGCTCGCTGATCCACGTACTGACGGACCCAGGCTTCGCCATCACCAACATTGTCAAGAACAACCCCAAGGAGCTCACGATCCACTTCGGTGGCCCTCGTGGCAAGGCCATCCGGGCCAACTACATGGCAATGACATTCGAGACGGTAGCAGCAGACGGTTCTATCAAGTCTGAGCGCATCTTCAAGGAAATCAACGAGAGTACCCCGTCGTACACATACAAGTCGCCCAGCGGTCTCCTGTCCGCGACCCAGTTCACGCAGCCCGCCCTGACGCTTATGGAGAAGGCAAGCTTCGAGGACATGAAGGCGAAGGGTCTCGTGCCCCGAGACAACACATTCGCCGGACATTCCCTTGGCGAGTACAGTGCTCTTGCTGCGCTGGCCGAGGTCATGCCAATTGAGTCCCTGGTCTCGGTCGTGTTCTACCGTGGCCTGACGATGCAAGTCGCCGTGGAGCGGGATGCCTCTGGGCGCTCGAACTACTCCATGTGCGCTGTCAACCCCAGCCGTATCTCTAAGACTTTCAACGAGGAGGCGCTGCGGTTCGTCGTTGCCAACATTGCCGAGGCGACAGGTTGGCTGCTGGAGATTGTCAACTTCAACATCGCCAACATGCAGTACGTGTGCGCCGGTGACCTGCGTGCCCTGGACACGCTTGGCTTTGTCTGCAACTTCCTGAAGGTGCAGAAGATCAACATCGAGAAGATGATGGGTGAGATGTCCATCGAAGAGGTGAAGGGCCACCTGGTGCAGATCATCCAGGAGGGCGCATCTCAGACAGAGAACAAGCCAAAGCCCCTGGAGCTGGAGCGAGGATTCGCCACGATCCCCCTCAAGGGCATTGATGTGCCCTTCCACTCGACCTTCCTGCGCAGCGGTGTCAAGCCGTTCCGGTCGTTCCTGCTCAAGAAGATCAACAAGACCACCATCGACCCGTCCAAGCTGGTCGGCAAGTACATCCCCAACGTCACGGCCAAGCCATTTGCCCTGACCAAGGAGTACTTTGAGGATGTGTACAAGCTGACCAACTCGCCTCGCATTGCCAATGTGCTGGCGAACTGGGACTCTTACCAGGGCGATGGCACCGGGCCAGCCGAAGGTGTCAACGGCGTATCTAGTGTAAACGGCGTCAACGGTGTGCACTCGGACTAGGCTGCTAGGCTGCTGCCGTGGGGCTAAAGGGGGGCCGGATGATTAGTCCGGTTTTTTTTTAGGAGCGAGAGAAGATGGCTGTGGTAGAAGGCGGCAGTGCGTGCATGGCTTACGATGGTTCTGTGTAACGAATGAGGATAAGTGGTGATGAGATAATAATGGCTCTTAGTGATTGTGTGGGTCCAACATTGATAAGGATGACAGGGACAGGCCGTTTTCCGTTTGAACAGTTGGGGGCGGGCGCCGGCGTTGGCCGTGTTTTGCGGGATTGCCAGGCTGGAGCACATGTATTTATTAGACAGGTTTGATCCTACTTGAGGTCGGGAATAAAATAGAGACGTCTTAGACAATCACATGCTACCAGGCTGTCACATCTCTGAGACTTGATTGAGCATCATCGCGTTACCTACGCTTCCCCGCTGACGTGCATCTTGTGCTTCCCGACACCCGGACTGTGCTCGCGAACATCGTTTGTTCATACGAGACAAGGAATAAGGCGTCAACTGTTCCACGATAAGATAGGGCCGTGGCAGCTTGGCCCGACTAGAAGCGAATAGGGGACCGGGTGCAACAGCCAGGCAAGCTGTCAGTTACTGAGATCCCCCGCAGAAGCTGTGCACAATGCATGCAGGACACACGCAACACAACACAAGCGCAACGCAACGCAACGCAACGCAACCCACGCTGTGCGGACCGACAGACTGCATTGTGCCGAACCAAAGAAACCACACGCACACGCACGCACACACACACACACACCCCTCACCATCCTAGGCACACACACTCTCTCACCCACTCATGCTAAATATGAGCGGCCCTGCACCCCCTCCGAATCAGGTCTTCATAGGCACCTTCATCCACTCAAAGGCCCTCGATGAGCTAGAGTACCTGCACAACACGGCCGTCTTCGTGGAGGGGTCTTCGGGGACAATCGTCGCCATCCATAGGGACTGCGACCACACACGGTTGCTGGACGAGACCTTCAACCGGCTGGGTTGGAGCGTGGCCGAGTGCCGGATCTACGACTCGACGTCGCCGACGCGGATCAACAGCAACGGCAATAGCAGCAGCAGCACGCTGCCAACAGAAACATCAACAACAGCAGCAACGACGCCGCCGCGGCCACCGGTGAGGTTCTTCTTCCCCGGGTTCATAGACACGCACATCCACGCCTCGCAGTACCCCAACGCGGGCGTGTTCGGCAAGTCGACGCTCCTCGACTGGCTCAACACGTACACGTTCCCGCTCGAGGCATCGCTGGGCGAGGACCACGCCAAGGCCCGCCGCGTCTACGCCCGCGCCGTGGGGCGCACCCTCGCCCACGGCACCACGTGCGCCGCCTACTTCGCCACCGTCGACGTCGGCGCCACCAACCTCCTGGCCGACATCTGCCTGGCTCGGGGCCAGCGCGCGCTGGTGGGCCGCGTGTGCATGGACGAGGCGCGCACGTGCCCGGCGTGGTACCGCGACGCGGACGCCGACGAGTCGCTGGCGAGGACGAGGGCGTGCGTGGCGCACGCGCGGGCGATCGACCCCAGCGGCGAGCTGGTCCGGCCGGTCGTCACGCCGCGCTTCGCGCCCAGCTGCACGGCGAGGAGCATGGCGCTGCTGGGGGAGCTGGCGAGGGGGGAGGGCCTGGCCGTGCAGACGCACGTGAGCGAGAACAAGGGCGAGGTGGAGCTCGTGGCGTCGCTGTTCCCGCGCGAGACGGCCGCCGGCGGCGGCGGCAACGGGAACGGGTACGCCGGCGTGTACGACGCCTTCGGCCTGCTGACGGAGCGGACCATCCTCGCGCACGGGGTGCACCTGACCGAGCCGGAGGTGGCGCTCATCGCGGCGAGGGGGGCCAAGGTCAGCCACTGCCCGTGCAGCAACAGCGCCATCACGTCCGGGGCGGCGAGGGTGCGGTGGCTGCTGCGCCGCGGGGTGACGGTCGGGCTGGGGACGGACGTCAGCGGGGGGTACAGCGCCAGCGTGCTGGACGCCGCGAGGCAGGCGGCGCTGGTGTCGCGGCACGTCGCCATG